>JBBHKE010001062.1:0-37584 GCA_037447655.1 Zygnema cylindricum | reverse complement strand
ATCAATTTTAAACCTAAAAATATCAAGTTTTTTTAATTCAAAATCTATTTCACTGAAACTTATGCAGGGTTGGACAACAAATACCATACTTGGGCAACTAATCTTAGAAATAGTTAATATAATTTGGTATGTCCGATTTGTCATGTAATTTATTTAAACCTATAGCGAAACCAATTAAAAAATTTATTAATTCATATTTGTTGGATTTAGAAAGTAGTTTCTTATTTACAATTAAACTTATGTTTTAGTTATTTTGTCCCTAAGTTTAAAGTTTCTACCCTTTTAAATAAATTTTCATGATGTAAACTGTATCTATTGTTTAATTTTTGTATAAAATACCAATTTTTTCTCTTATTAGCTAATTAGTTCATATTTTGCTAAGTTTATAATATTTGGCTATACATTAGCACACACTTTTTGATTTTATAATTTCAGAATCATTGTCTATATTTTAAATATCGAAGTTCACTACATTTTTGTATTTAATTTTGAATTGTAGTGAAAAATTCCTTTCCGTTTTTCACCCCTTTTTTTCCATTCCTTTCCTCTTTACCCTTTTTTTTTTTCTCTTCTCTTTTTTTCCCAATTTTTTCCCTTGTCTTTTTTTTTCTCCCCCTCCCCCCCTTTTTTTCTCTCTCTTTAATTAATTAAAAAAAAAAAAAAATCGTTGGTTTTTATTTTTTTTCCTCTCCCTTTTTTTTAAATCCTAAAACAGTTTATTAGTTTTTGTTGTTTTTCTCATTTACTCTTTTTTTTTCTCTTTTTTTTTTTTCAACCATTTGTGAACCAATATTCATTCATCAGCAATTTATAGCGTACCGCGTCGACACTATCGACAAAATGAATCTCTCTTTAACCGACATGCGAAGTGAAATACTAAAAAAATATAAAAAATAAATAAAAATGGCTGACTTTATTGAAAAGCGCGATGGCAAACCATCTGAGTCCATGGGAACAAAAGGAAGTAGCATGGCAAATACTTGCGTCAATTGAAGTGATTTCATGAAAAGATTTAGGAACCGTCCGTAGACCAATAATTATCCACCGACTGTTGAAAACGTACCGTGTCCACACTATCGACAAAATAAATCCCTCCTCAACCGACATGGGAAAGTCAAATGCCCGCCGTCAGTTGAATGATGCGCAACAATGTGGCTCTGATTTAATTGGTTTTTCATTTACATTTTTTTAATCCTTCATGTCGCTGTAAAATTAGTATCTCAACTATACAATCCTCGCATTTTTACAGTTATAAATTTAATCTTTTTTTTCTTAGTCTTATTGTCGGATATCACAAAAGATCTTACTTTTTTTTTTTAATAATTAAAAAAAAAAACTTATTTGTTGTTGTATTTGTTTTGTTATTTTACAAGTTAAAAAACTAAACAAGCAATCATAATTTCGAAATCAAACAAATTGTGATTTTAAAAACAGAAAAAAAGACTCCAAAAAATACATATTTCATTTTGTTTTTTTTTATTTTTTTATGATTTATAACTGTTTTTTTTTATATTGTTTATTGTATTTTTTTATTGTTTTTTTTCCATCCAAGACTTAGAAAAGGAGGCTTCTGAGTTGAAGAGGACTTTGCAAGATTTTAAAAAGAGAACATCAGTCGTTTTGACGGAGCAAGAATAGAAGATTGTTGCAAGAAACAAAATGTTGTCTGAGTGCCGTTTAATTGGATTTTTTATTTTTGTTTGGTTGTACATGTCATCCTCTTAAAGTATACTACACCGTGAGTCAATATTGCTGTAAGAAAAATATTAAAGTACAAAAATATATATATTTTCAAGGGCGTAACGTCAACAAAAAATAGCGATAATTTACACATCTGAAAATAATTTGCATACACTTTCCCATATTGTAGCCGATATAGTTTGTCTTTGCATAGTCGACGTTTGAACATGTGAGAAGACATTCGCGCGATTTTCCCCGTCTTTAAGACTGAGAACCAAAGCTGAGTGCATTTTCCCATGTCGACGCGCTTTCTTTCTTTCCCATGTCGACACCATTACCCTACACACATTTGTTACGTTTATTCGAAATGAGCAGTTTTAGCATGAGCTGACACGTTTCATACACTGCACTAGTTGACATTAATTATACCGTACCTATATTAGCGCAAAGGAAAAAGTATATTTATTGATTCTATTTTAGGTTCGAGGGTCAAACTCAAGGGCGCAAATTAATGTTGTGTAACTGATTGTGGTTCACGGTGCAGCTTAGCCTTTCTTTGACACCTTCAGGTGTTTATCCTTCGGTGGTATGAATACACCAAAAATATAGGATACAAGCCACTTTTAAGAGCACAACCATGCAGGCTCAGTCCAAAAAAATTTGCAAAGTCCTCCACAACAAGCCATAATGAGGATATTGCCGTCTCCATTTTAATTAAACAACGAGGCAACTCAAAGTCTTGTGGGATTTTCACATACTGAGGAACGAAGTGAACATGTCTTCTAATTTGTGCACTCTTTTGGAAGCTAAGCAAGGTACTAAACTACACATAGAGCTTTCGTTCAAAAGTGGTTCCTTCTATATGCCAAAACAAGGCGTTCTTGGCCTATATATACTCAAAGAGAAGCACAATTCATCTGTACCCGATGTCGTAGAACTAAAAAAATAAAATGTACATTGGACCAATGTTGTAAAATAAACTACTCAAACAAGTCACGCTTTTGGATTGCGACAGCTCCTGATTGGAGCCATTGAAGCCATTCAGATAATGAAGGATGAGGTTGGAGCTATTCACACAAATTATAAGTAGCTAAAAACTGTGTTGGAGCTCTTACCTGCAAAAATGTTAATTCAAAAAGTCAAAGCTAGTATTTGCCTCACTATAACATCAGGAGACTCGGTTGGAAAGATTCGACTGGAAAGATTCGACTGGAAAGATTCGACCAAATACTATTCCAATGCAAGCCAAATGCTGATTAGTATACAAGGATTACTTTTCATCCGTGTTCTTGGAAATTAGCAATCCTAGTGACAATCCTGAATGGAGTAAAACCTGGAAGAGAAGTTGCATCATTTTTCCTTACTAAAAAGTTGATGCAAACTGTGATTGGCTCTCATTTCAAGGGTAGGATAAAGTTAGGTTATGCACACTGACCTGTTTTGAGAAACGAAAAAGTGTTGCAGGTTCATTAGTAACATCTTCGTAGTGGTCATCCAATACAGGCACCACAACCCTCTCTCCACAATCTCTGCTCAAACATACCACAACCATACCACAACAGGGAAAAAACCGAATATAAATTTAGTACCAGGCTACAGGACTCTGCTTCAAACGGTCAAAAACAGCCTGGTGCCCTTTTGAGGTTAATTGGAAAACCGCCGCTTTTGGGATGCACTTGAGACCTGCCCCATCACTCTGATACACTGCATTTCACTTTGTCCTCCCAACAGAAAAATGAGAGCAAAAACTACACAACAGACAGTTAATGCCCATTAATATGTGAGCATAAAAGTGCAAATTTATGTCCAGAGATCTCACTTGACAGTTTAAATGATTACCATTGTCAAAAGACACAAATGGAAAAAAACTCCAAAAACTTCCAGAGCTGCAAATGGTAAGGTAGGGTTAAGGGACCAACCCTTCAAACACGCAATGTAGACAGCGTAGCAGCCATCCAGAGGTGGAGGCCGAGCCAATAGATGAGAAGCACTATACGGGCTCCAGGATTGGTCATGAGCATCTTGGCCAAAGTCAGGCTGTCCTCTCACCAAGTACATAGGAATTTGTTTCAGCAGACAAATAATGTACACAAGTGTAATCAAGTGTTAAGGAAAGATGATGCCAAATAACTGCAGAAAAACATATCGTATGCTCGACGTGACATTTGCACAAGGGAAGATGAGGGTGAGCTAATGGACGTAAAACCTGAATTCCAGAAAAATGACCATTTTGACAATTACTCTTCACAACTGACCCTAGCTACCACAACAAAACCTCCTCGTCGCCTGGGATATCGTTCCGACTAAAAAACCTATTTTGATTACAGCTTTCAAGAGGAAAAAGGACTCCAAAAAGAAAATTGACCGGCGTCCTGTATTTCAATTAGAGCTTTAGCATACAGCATTCGAGAAAGAAACGGCTCTGTTCAGAAAAAAATACACTAGGGTCTATTTCTGATTTTATTGTTCTTTTTCATGTAATGCTACGCACTTGCACAATAACAGTGGTTTGCGAATGAACATGTAAAGGCAATAGAGTTCACGAAAAGGTTCTTGGAAGACATGCTACACGGATGTACAAAAAACTGACTTAAAAACAGTTTAACAGTTGCACAAAACAAACAAAGTCCGTCATCCCTAAGATTCGCTACCTAGTAATTCAGAGGATAGGTGAGAGAATAGAGAGTCCAAAAGGTGTGTACACAAAGTACGTGACGCGTTGTCTGTTCTCTACCCACCCGATCTCTGAGGCAAGAGAACCAAAACATTTTTCACAACAAATAAAGAAACAATGGATTTGCATTGTGATATGCTTTGGTTATTTTTTTTCTGGGGGAGTTTGGAGAGAAGTTCTGTCGAAGACATATTCAGAAATACGTGTGAGGTGGATTTAGGGAGACAGAAAAAAGAAATGGGTGAAATTACTTGCGACCGGATCGCTAAAGGCGGACTTATTACATTACGAGCAAAATATATTCCCTGTAAATTATTTATCTTACTACAAAATAAAACCGAGTCATCACATCCCACTATCAGGATATACTGGGAAATGTATTCCTTAACTTGTAGGATAGCCCAAGGAACTATGTAAAAACTGCTTGGAATTGCGGCTATAAACTAGAAAGGCTTCTAGGGCCCAACCCAGACCAGCTTAGTTAGCAAAACTCAGACGGATCTCTCTAACAAAACTTCCAATACTTCAAAGTGAAAAACAACCAGTTGACTAAGCACACTCCAGCCACACACACTTTCTGATTTGCCCTGAAGGTGTAAGGACAGATTGAACTCCTTCACGCTGCTCTCAATCTTTTTCCAAACAACTAAGACAACAAAATTTGTATTAACTCACAATTCTGTAGTTTTACATTATTCTTGCTGAAAGGAGAAAGATTTCACATAGCAAACCCTTGTCAAGGGACTGCAAGACACACCTTAATCTGTCGAAACTGTCCATGGCCGAGTTCACCGTTGATGGGAGATGGGGATATGCCACAGAAATAGGCGCAAACCGCTGTACGCCAGTCACTGCTAGGCAAGAGGCCAGACATTCAACATAAAAAAAAAAATCAAATTCCAGCTATTAAAAAAATGAACATCTCCTTTCCAGAAACGACCATGCTAACATGCACATTGATACTATCAGTTTAAACAGTAGTACCATCAAAATTGCTATCGGTAGTAAATGCACTCAAATGTTCTATAACCAAACAGAAATCATTATTAATATCAGCGGTTACAACAGTTGGACAGAGATCCTCACAAGTGTCGTCCGACCAGCCAATGTTACGAGGGGAACTTGAAGAAGAGCCAGGTGAGTCCACATCAATGGCTTCAAAGTCATGTGTGTTGTTCCCGTGTGTCTTTCGGACATTTCCTAAGGGCATCATTTTGCTAGGTGAAGCTGGAACAGGTGCTGGAGACTTATCTCCTCGTTTAAGCATCTCCACTCTATGGGCCTGCATACATTCACTCCAAAAATACAAAGCAATCAGATAAATCAAAAAACTCAGCCATGCAATGGCCTTTCCCTGCTTGTCGATATGCTGAAACAAACAGCCTTACCACATCCCCTCCATCAGCATCCTCAGTTATCTTTTCTCCCTCGGATTCCTTCAAATCTTGGCCATCTCTCAAAGCCTGGGCTTCAGCCAACAGTGTTTGTATCTCCAGTGTAAGTTCCTGTAGTTGCGAGTCCTTCCGCTCGGCTGAGGTTCGCCATTCTTCTGCCTCTGCCATGAGCCCTTGGGATTCTTGCCTTAGCTCTTCAATTTCGGCATCTCGCCATTGTACACTTGCCCGGAGACCCTCAACCTCTGAGGTCAACTCACGAACCTGTTCACATCATAATCCAATTGAGAGAGGTCAAATATAGTCAGTCCAAGCATCTCTGGCTGACATTACCTGACAAACAGGTCTCAACAGCAGTTTATAAACAGCAGATTAGAAGCCTCAACTGTACATTCTGCATCATTACTGAATGCTTCATTGCCTTTGACCAACTGTTGAATACAAAACCCCCCTAAAAGAAGACACATGACCAAAGGCCATGGCAACCCGCAAGATAGTCACCTTCAACCACTCGTTACCCACTTGTTGGTAAACTCAACAAAAACAATAACTTCGTTTCTATGCCTTGCAAAGCCAGAGGCCCAAACCTCAAAGAAGCAAAAGATCTCTGCAACAAAAAAAAAGCGGTTTCTAAACTACTTCTGTCCTCAACCAAAAGATGCAAGAACCCACCTTATTTCTAAGCTGATCCACTTCCATCTCTTGACCATCTCCTTGATCATTTAGAAATCCTTCCCTCCTCGTTCCTAACCCGGCATGTAGCTCTTGAATCTCTACCTCCTTTTCATTAACTGTTTCCAGAAGCCCGTTTCTTTCTGATATAAGTTCTCGCAACTCCCTTTTCAAATTCCCAAGTTCTGCCTCTCTAGCCCGTAGATTATCCCTCAAGTCCCCCCCTTCGTCCTCCAGTTCATGAACTTCTCTCCGAAGCTGTACTACTTCTACGTTTGTCTTTTCCAGAGCTTCTAGTTCGCGAGTCACTTGTTGCAACGTAGTTTCTTGCGACTCAAAAGTGTCACGAAGATTTTTGCACTCTTCACGCAGTTCCTTCAATTCTGTCTCCTTTGCCTGTAGTTTTGATTCTGCCTCACATACAATTGCTTCAGACTGCAAAAACCCGCAAAGCAAAGAGTCAAAGCTCAGCCTACAAAACACACGTGCGTAATGTGACTACCACTACATGCAACTTGTGGAACATTTCAAACACTTATGTGCATCCTCACTCTCAGCTTTTCCACATACATCACATGTTTTAATGAAATGCCAACACAGGCATCAGTAAACCAGTTGAAAAGGTCATCACAGGGTCCCCAGTGAAGCACTCGATGATAGCAAAAAGGAACAACCGGATTGAAACCACAGGGAGACTCCTACAATACGACCAAGGAGGACCTTAAGTTAACACAAGCATTTTTTCAAGGAAGAAAAAAACAGGTATGTTGCACAAAAAAGCACACCTGTTCATGAATCTCTTTCAGTTTGTCTGCTGTTGCGGTTAGTTTGGCAAGAGCTTTGCTTCGGCCTGCCGATACATGTCGCAAATTGGCTTCCTTGACCTCCAGATCTTCCTTCAGACCTACACCTCTTTTTCTAACTGCTCTGAACGGGCTTTTTCTTTGTGGAAAAGTTCTACCTGCCTAAACAGCTCTGTTTCAATTAACCCCCCTCCCCAAGAATAAAAAAAAACATAGTTAGTCAGATCTGCTGGAAAGGTGGTTCAGCCTTGCTACCATTATTGTTCATGATGGCGCAATGTTAAACAGTTTGCTACATGACATTGACTGTAATCTTGAAAATTCCGTAACTGTGGAAGACCAAGTTTTCAGCCCATGCAATTTTGAAAAACATTGCGCGAACAGCAACCTTGTATGGGAGGTTATCACGATTCTTTGAAGAATAAACCAGAGTTAAGAGATCTCAATACAGACAATTGCTACAATCTGCAGAATGGCTGGAAAAAATTTCACCATGGAGAAAACGCAAAATAGACAGAAATAGACCAACCACGATAATGACTTAGCTAAGCCTTCTAAACCCTTTCCCAGAAAACAGCACAGGCTTGAAATACATCTACCAATTTCCGAAAGGGAAAATCGGGGTACTGTATACACCACATTTAGAGTTTGGACATCTACCTTTTTCACAAACAGAAAGTCTTCCTGCAAGCTCTTCGATCTCTGCCGTTAGTGACAGTCGCATTTCAGCGGCTGCTTTCTTTACGGCGTCCAACTCATTTCTCGCGTCTGTTGTTTTCCTAGCTGAACCCATAACTTCTGTAGTCTTTTCTGCAATCAGCTGCTGAAGCTTTCCAACTTGCACTTCTAACTGTTTGATCTGGGCCTTGGCGAAATCCATGTGTTCCCCCTTCCTTACCAGCTCCTCATGCAGCTTCTGTTTTTCATTCTTCTCACGCTCGGCCTTGTCTTTTTCCTTCCCCAACTCAAGCATTATTAGTTCCTCCCTCTCACGCATGTTTTCCAAGGCATCCTCGAGGCCCTTCACCTTCTTCATAATGGAATTGACTTCACTTGCTCCACTTTCCACAGCCACTGCAAGTTCACTCTCTGCTTCTTTCTTTGCTTCTGACAGGACAAATTTAAGCTTATCTGCTGCAGTGCTCTGAATCTCCCGGATAACTCTAGCCATTTCTTCTTCCCCTGCTTTCCTGGCCAAAGCAAGTGCTTCCTCTGCCTCTTCTTTGTTGATATTCAGTTTACACTCCAGCTGAGCTATCTGTGACGTCAACTTCTCTATCTCTGCATTAACGGCTGCCGACATATGGTCCTCCGTATTATTTTCTAACTCTGCCTCACGACTCTGTGCATCAACTCTTCTATCAAAACATTTTTGATCAACCAACGACATGTCTGATTCAACTTTCTCCTTCAGAGTCTTCTGAGCACATTCCTCCATTTCCTGAGGTCTTAATTTCAAAGACTTCTCTTCTTGCCGAAGCACTTGTAGGCGCCCGTCTGCAATGGGCTTCATTTGCTGTGCTTTCCCTTCCCTTTCCTCTAATTTTCCTTGCAAAATCTCTACTAGCTCGTTATGTTCCTTGATTTTACTATGCAGCGCCTCAATTTCCACCTCCGTTCTCTTCCCCTTTTGCTCAAGTTCGTCAACCTTCCTCTGCATCTCCCTGGCCTTACTTTCAGCAGTGTCCCGACCTTCAGCTAATCCTGACACCAACTCCTCCTTACTTGCTAATGCCATCCTTAGATCAGCTATCTCATTATTAGCTGCTTCTATGTTCGAGTCCTCCCGATGTCTCTCTGACTTGAGAATTAACATCTCCTCCTTCATTGCAGTCAAGTCTTTCTCCAAAGTTAGCTTCTGTTGTTCAATAGTCTTCCCTTTCTTTACAGCCCTCTGCAGTTTCTCCCGTAAAATTGTCACTTGCTCCTGGGATTTAGCTAAGTCAGCCTTGAGTTTGGCTATATCTTCTCCCCCAGATATATTACTGTCAGTGCGCTCCGAGTCTGTCAAACCATTATTTTCAATAACTGGTGCTTGAGGTCGACCTATCGTCTTTGCTGATTCTACTTTTAAATTCTCCTCTACAACTTTTATTTTGGTTTCAGCAGCCGACAAAGCTTCTCGCAGACTCTCAGCTTCCCTTGCCTGTTGTTCCGCATGTTTCTTAGCTTCCTTGGTTGCTCGCAAAATTTCAGCCACCCGTTTCCAGGCTGTCGTAAGCCCCAAGGTCCAATCTTCAGCCCTTGAAAATAAAGTCTTTTCACTTTCTGTTACCAAAGTGTTTTTCAAGTCCTCTCCAGCCTGTCCTCCAGCTTCCCAGCAAGCTTTTGCAACAACCAGCATATCATCCGTCACTAGCTTCACTTCCTCCACTTGTGCAGCGACAACGTCCAGCTTCTGTTCAGCCATACTTTGTGCCAAAACAGCTGCCTGTTGCCTAAGCTCGGCAGCAGCAAGTGCATCTTTGACTCTCACAGCCTCCTTCATGGCTAAGGCTTCTCGTTCTTCTAACTCTTCTGCCAGTTTCCTTGCAGCAGCAAGTTCATCTTTGACTTTTGCAGCCTCCTTTATGGCTTCATTTTCCCGTCCTTCTAACTCTTCTGCCAGTGTTTTTGCAGCAGCGGCAGCTTTGGC
This sequence comes from Zygnema cylindricum, assembly GCA_037447655.1. Taxonomy (NCBI): domain Eukaryota; kingdom Viridiplantae; phylum Streptophyta; class Zygnematophyceae; order Zygnematales; family Zygnemataceae; genus Zygnema; species Zygnema cylindricum. Next base: position 27,726 of record JBBHKE010001062.1, on the reverse strand, counting down.
CTCTGCTGCTGTTTTAGCTCTAGCGTTACTAAGAGCATCTTTCGCCTTCTTATTCAGTGCCATCATTTTGGTTTCAACCTCTTCAAGCTTTTTCTGAGCTATATGCCTTTCTGTAGCTTCAGCTTGAGCCTGCGCCTCTGCTTTTCCCTTGGCATCTGCCTCAGTCTTCACCTGGTTCTCCAAAGCAGCAATAACGGCCTCCATCTCCACCTGCTGAAGCTTTGACGATTCCTTCAATTTCTTCAGCTCTAGTTCTAAGCCTGCTATGGATGCCTCAGCATTGTCTAAAACACGCTGAACATTTCCAGCTTTGACTTTTCCAGCCTCCGATAGCCTAGCCTTATCTCTTTCTACCGCTAGTTCATGGTCCTTATGTTCCAGTAAATCCTCGAGAACCTTTACACGGTCCATCAAGGGCCCAATCTCACTGTCCAATGCATCCTTCCTTTCTCTAATGGACTCAAACATTGCTTCTTTGCTTTCTAACTCTGCCCTCAAAATTACAATCAGCTCAAAAGACTGGCTTGCCTCCCTCTCAAAAATGCTAATCCTTGTGTTTGCTGCCTTCAACGCATTAGTAAGGCTTTTGGTCTTTGATTCCAGCGTCCTATTTGCCACAGCAGCATCTTCCATGCTGGTTTGAAGTTTACCTTTGACAATCTCAAGCTCCACTAAAACCTGGTCCATCTCGGCCAACAATTTCCCGTTCTCTCCCTTCAAATTTCTCACCTTAAGTTCTAGCTCCTCCTTTTCTCGGCCAGCAACCTTTAATTCTGCATCCAACTTCTGGGCTTCTGCTCCAATCTTTAGCTCCATTTCCTTGTGATATTCCGTTGCCCTGATGGATTCAGCAAACATTTCCTCTAACTCTGCTAGCCTACTCCGCAAGCTCAACTCCTCGCTCCGAGACTTGCGCAAAAGCTCAGCAGTTCCAGCCAATTCTGCTTTCATCCGATCATTTTCTGTCGTTATTGCTTCTACATCCCTCTTCCACTTAGCTTCCTCTACCTTATAGATCTCCAGTTGGGTCGTCAGCTTGTCCATGTCATTTATGTTGTCTTTCAACATCGACGTTTCTGTTTCCCACTTTTTTTCACGATCGAGTGCTTCACTTAACTCCACCTTCAACTTACTAGCTTCTATCAGAAGTCCCCTTTCCTTAGCATTCAGGTTTTTAATCTCATTCTTGTACTCTTCTACGTTTGCTCTCAACTTAGACAATTCCTCAGCAGAGAAAGTCATGGCTACCTTAAGCTCCTCAAGTTCACATGCCAACTTTTTTGCTTCAGTGCAACTTGCCTCTGCAATTACCAGCTGGGAATCCTGTATGGCCAATGTCTCCTGGAGTGACTTCAACTCTCCTTCTACTTGATTCACCCTTCTCCTCGCTGCCAACAGCTCCGTCTCCTTTGCCCCGATATCTGCCTCATATTTTGCTTCTGCTTCGCCAATCACCATTTCTAGCTGCTGTACTCTCTGATGCTGTATTTCCTGCTGAACAATCATAGCCGCTGTTTGAGATCTGGCCTTAACCAACTCATCCTCAACCTCAAGTACCACCTCTTCACCCTTCAGTGCCTCTTGCTCCACAGCCGCCAGTTTTGCTTGCAAATTTTGCAAATCACATTCTAACTTATTCACACGTTGTTCTGCTGCTTCCAGCAGCAGGTTCTGCTTAACTTCCTGTTCTTTCAGGTCCAATTCACGCAGCCTGGCAGCATCCTCTCTTGCTGTAACTGAAGCAAGCAATAGAGCTTTCTCAAGCTCCTCAATTTTCATGTCTTTTGATGCTACTGCTTGCTGAAATTGCTGAGCTTGAAAACCAGCCTGCGTTGCCATCACCTGCATCTCCTCCAAAGACTCAGTAAGCTGCTCCAGCTTCACATTGGCTGTATTCAGAGCATCCTCCAAGGACGCTGTTCTACAGTGGGTACCTAGAGCTTGCCTCCTCTCCTTCTCAAGCTCCTCGGTCAGAAGTGCTGCTTTCAATTCAGCAATATGGAGAGATTGATTCAGCTTCGCAGTCTCTGCTTTGTAAGTCTCAAGGACACTGCGCATTTGTTCTAATGCTATGCTCTTTCTCTGAGCCGTATCTTTATGCTGCTGAACATCTGCACAAGCTGTCTCTGCCCCAACTTGAAATAACATCTCTCCAGCAGTTTCAGAAGCTTCTTGTGCTTTCAAACACCCCTGCAAAGCACATATTGATATTCAGCAACGTAGGACCTTCATTCAGAGAACAAGACACTGGACAGTTGTCACAACTGACCAGTTTCTATGTCAGACTCAGTACTTCACAGATTTACAGAAGGCATCACAATCTTAAACCATGCCCCTGACAAGAATACTGAAGACAGCCACAAGAGATTCCGTTGTCAAATAAGAGGCATGCACTTTCAAATTAACGGCCACGTAAAAAAGAAGGGGCAGTTTTGCTCCCATAAAAGCATTCCTACCTTGAAATCCATGACACAGGAAAAGAAAACGGTAAGAAATGCCAAAGAACACGTTCAAGATAAAAAAAACTCGACTCACCTCTAATGTAAACAATTCTCTCTCCAATCGTTGCATTCCCTCCATTGCCCTGCTAAGCTCCTCGTTTTCAGCACCAGATTCAGCCAACACCGCGCTTCTCTCAGATTCAAGATCAGCCTGTAATGATGCGAATCTCTTTCGAAGACACGTGAGCTCTTGTGCAAAAGACTCGTCCAGCTTTTCTTGCTTAGCCATGACTTCCCTTGTCAATTCTACTTGGATTGCCGACAGCTCTTCCTCCTTCCTCACCAGGCTATCTCCCAACTCTCTAATCTCGCTTGACAATTTCTCTGCTTCAGTCCTGGAAGCTTCCAGCTTGTCCTGTTGAACCATCAATACTGCCCGTAGAGATTCCAACTCGCCAGACAGAGCATCCTCCTTATTTGCTGCCGCGTCCCTAAGCATGTCCACTTCTCGACTGAGTGTTTGTACTTTAGATACAGCAGCTTCCAGCTCAACACTGCGCTCCGTTAATTGCTGCTTTGAAACTGACAACTCATTTTCCAGTGCCTCCTTCTCCGCTCCCTCCCCCCTTAGCATCGCCAGGCTCATTTGAAGTTTCTCTTCGAGCACTTCTATGTTCTTCTCAGTATCTGCAATATGCATTGCAAACTTCTCTGCTATTGATTTCTGTTCGACTGTTAGTTTGCTCATCGAGGCATCAAGTTCTTTGACCCTCTCTGCAAACACATTTCTCTCTGCCACTACGCATGCAAGCTCAGCCCTAGAGCTTTCGAGCTCAGTTCCCGAAATCTCTGTCATCATCTCCCACCGTCTTTTTTCTAGAGCCCAATCCTCCCCTTTTCTTTGTGCTTGCTGTAGCTCCTCCCTCAGATATTGGATTTGGTCAGTCAGACTGGCAACAGCTACTTCGCTATTTCTCACCTCGTCCGTTAACTCAACAACTGTTTTCTTTGCCACATCAGTCTCGGCAGCCGCCTCCTTCGCCACTGCTGATAATGAGCTTGCTCTACCTTGAGCTTCTACCAACTCCATTGCTAAGAGTGAGCCCTTCTTATTAGCATCTTCCAATGCTGCCTCGAGCCCTTGAATCTTGGCTTCTAAAGCAAAATTTTCATCCCGCAGCCTTACCATCTTCTCTTCTTGCTCCGACAAAACCACCGAAGTTCTCTTATCAAAATCTTGCAAAGTCCTCTTCAACTCAGAAGCCTCTTTTTCTAAGTCTTGGATCGTTTGAACTAACTCGGACACTCTGTACTCTAAAGCTGCAACGTTCTGGGAACTGTCCAGAGTCAAACGGTCTTTTTCTCTAACAAATTCTTCTAGTGATTGTGACTTACTTTTTTCCTTCACCAGCTCTGTACTTGTCTCCGTTAATGCAATTTGCAATTCCGTAATGGTCTTCTTGAACTCTTCCGTCAAACTAGCTACTCTGTTTTCAGATTCATCAACATTTTTTTCCAGCAAATCAATTGTTTGTTCAGCCCCTATTAACTTGGTCTTCAGGGCATCACATTGCTGGTGGGCATCAACCACCTGCTTCTGAAAATCCAAAACGGCCATTTCTCTCTGATGGATCTCCAGCTGCATCTGATGCTGCATACTTTCTAAATTACTAGCTCCTTCAGTCCTCAAGCTTGACAATGATTTTTCCAGATCTTCCAATCTATTTGTTTGCACATCCAACGCCTCCTGTTTAGATGCAAGTTGATTTTCTAATTCATTCTTTTCAGACTGCCAAGCTGTGGTTATGTTCTCTACTTCAACTTGTCTAGCCAAAAGGGTCGTCTTTAATTCATCCCTCTGCAAAACTACCTCTTTCCCTTTTTTAACAGCCATGCTCAATTTCTCACGTACTCCTGCCAGCTTCTGCTGTGCTTGGTTCAGCTCTTCCTTGACAGCCTCATACTGAACAGAGAGCTTGGCCGTTTCATCACCCATCCTCTCTGCATGAGCGCTAAGGGCATCCACCTCAGAATTCCTGGCAGAGAGAAGGGCTTCTGTTTGGCTTAACTTTGCTCCTAAAACCTCTCCTTCAGATTCTTTACTCGCAACATAGCTCTGCAGCCTGAGCACCTGCTGCACCAAACCTTCATTTTGCTCCCTCAATAACTCAGCCTGTTTCCATCCTTCACCAGATGTTGAGTTTTCCTCCCTCAATGTGGAAATTTCCTCCTTCGCCACCATCAGTTCTGAGTTTAATTTTTTAATTGCCACCAAATCAGCCTCCATTTCCGCCAATGACTTGAGTGCTGCCGCCAAGGAATCATCCGCTGCATTCCTCTCAGCAACATCCTTCGCCCGGGCTTCCTGAAGGGCTGCAACCGTAAGCATCATCGTCTCATGCTGACCTCGGCTAATAGCCAGATCCTCCTCCAGGCGCTCGCTTCTCATTCGTTCACCCTCCAATGCTGCCTCCTTCTCCGCCACGTCGGCTTCAAGCTTAAACTTGTCCAACTCCAACCGTTTGTAACGCTGCGCAGCCGTGGAAACCTGCTTTGTCAGTTCCATGGCAGACTTATGCATATCTGCCTGCATTTTCAACAATCTCTTTGTCTCTTCATCCTGGTCAGACCTAACCTCCTGTTTAAATCGCTCCAAAGCTACATGTCTATCGTTCTCAAGAAAAGCTACACGTTCATCTCTTTCCTTCAGCAATCGTTTCACCTCGTTCATCTCCATTGTGTGCCTTTCAACAAGATCCACAATTGTCGCACTGTTAGTTGTACTAGATCTCATCTCTCCTGAGGTATACAACTTAAGCCTCCCAAATCCCTCTCCACCTCCACCTTCCGACTTGACAAGTGCAAGCTCTTTTTCAAGACTCCTGATTCTCTCACTCTTTCTCTCGATATCCAAACGAAAGGCATCTTGAGTCCAGCCCAAAGGTTGCATATCGAGGACAGAGGATAAACGCCTTTGTAATTCTGCAACCTTTACTTCCAGTCGCTCCACATACTTATCCTTCTTTTCTGGCTCAATCTCACCAAAACTCTTGGAGACAACAAGGCTGTTATTGGCGCTTGGTTCATTGTTCGAATGTGGGACTATGTGATTGGGACCCTGTCGCCTAGTCAACCACTTAGAACTGGTAGCACCTCTCATGTCTGTCAAGAGGGGAACAGCCTCAAGCCTAGTAGAAGAAGAAGGAGACATAGACGACAAGGGCCGTAGGAGTTCTCCTTGCCCAGTGACAGTAGGCGATGCTGACACCTGCATGGATGCGTATAATGGTGGACCTCTCAGCGCCTAGTTGAACTCTACTTGCTGAACCTTTTCAGGTATTGTGCAAGTAATAAAAGTAGACAGTCTATGCTTGGTAAACTGAGAAAACGGGTCCTGTACCCGTAGCACTACGAGATTGGGAAATGCCTTTCAGATTTAGACATGGCAAAGACATACAGATGGCTGCAATAAATGCAGCAAGCTGCAACCATTGGCAGAGGCGTCAAAATGGGATCTGCAATCACTTATCGGAAGACAGAGGCTCGCACCATTTGCAAAGCCAAGAGCTGAGTCCCTTTCCCTCAATAGTTGATTAGTGTTGTTGCATTTCCTTGGATGCAGGGAACAGCATTGTCCACCTAAGCTTCGATACTTTGACATGCATACAGAGTATGACATTTTATCTCTAAAACGGCGTGACCAAGAAACAAAAAAGTGGAAAAAAAGAATCTCAGCTCCTTTTGAAAAGGCAAAAATAAAAAAAAATCAACAAGGTTAAACGAGGAAGGCTCTGCTCTGTGTGACAAAGAATAAGATGTATATATATTACCTGCTGCAGTTGAGATATGTCGTCGGTGTCCATGGAGAACGTTGAATCGGAACTTCCCTCCTCAATACCAAAAGTACGAGCTCGACCTTGCTCTGAGTCTCTGGCAGTAGGAGTCCCTTCTGGAGTATGAAAACCTTCAGGATCAGCAGAACCATCATCTTCCTTCCTGATAACTGCACTGGGAGCTGTAAGTCGAATAACGCCTGGTGTTCTCAAGATCTCAATTGGACCTTCCACCTCTAGTTTGTCAGTGCCTTTTTCCTCTTTATCTTTCATTTTCCCTGAAGAAGACTTCTCTATATTGAACAACGAAGGCGCAATGCCACTATAGTTTCCTGCCCCACTCTCTGAAGAGGAATTAGTGTGACTATCAACAACCTGAGATTCAGTGCGCATTGCCACGTTGGACTCCTTGACTTCTGACAGGTGTGCTGATGCAATGGATTGTCCTGACAAATTCTTCGAGTTGGCAAACTCTGTGACTTCCCTATGACTCTCTGTAGGTGAAATTGAGCTCTCAATGGAGCCCCCATTCAGATCAGGGGTGTTTCCGACAGCAGAGGAGGCAGAGGAAACAGCCTCAGTGGGCTTTGAATGGCGAGCAACCTCTGGTTGAGAGCTCTTGAGAGCTCCTGACTTTTGACTTTGTTTTTTGCGGAACTCTTCCAGCTGTAACAGCACAGAACAGCACAGTCAATCAGTAATGAGCAGCAAACACTTCACAAGTAAGTAACAAGGTTAAGGGTAGGCGACAAGGTCAAACAGGAGAACAGCGCAGGGATACATGACAAACTTTCAAACTCGAAATATAACCGAGAAGGCACAAATTTTGCAAGTGCAACATGTTGAGCTCTCTTACTCTTTTCTTCCCCACAGAGAGGAAGGAGCTTTTCTCCATTCTCCTCCAGGCTCCAGCGCAGGCGCTGGGAGCTCGGCGCTATGCCTGCCAAAGAACATTTACGGTACAACAACACTAATATTGAGTATAACAAAGCTTTCACCTGGCCAGCTGCTGTAGCATACGCCTGGGTTCATTTTGGCGCTACGGTATGGGTATTTTCGTAATTAGTCACAATACAACGGGCACAAAACGGTGCAAAATGTACAGTACTCATGTACGGTCTACGACTTACGGATTAAAACGACAAATCATTTCCGGTTTCGCCGGATTTTACTGTTTCTGTTTGTCACGATGACTTCCATCGGATGCTCCGTTCCGTGAAATGCGCAGTCCCAAAATTCTGTAAAATAAAAAGTATTATACGCATGAAACTTCGTAAAACACTAAAACAGGTAAAGCTCGTATTCTCCATTTAGCTACACCGCGCATCGTTATTAGTGTCAAAGTTTAAATAGTGTGTAAGTAAATATACCGTCATTGACTCTAATTAAGAATTTGAAAATTAAAAAAAAAAAGGTTTATTCTAATTTCAGTGTTTACGCTAATTTGGAACAGCAAAAATGGAAATTTTCCTGTACGATTATATACATTATTATATGTATTCGTACAAAATATAAAAAGTCGTACACCGTAGTGAAATTTAAGTATCCGTACATGTCAGTCTAATTTACGTGTCAGACCGAACAAGCCTCGTGCCTCGTGACTTCGAACAAAGTGACTGTAAAATCTTTGCCGCAAAGAAATACGGTTTTTTCCTGAAAGTCAGCGGAGTGAAAAGATCTCTGAGGTACATTGACGAGGTACACTTGTGAAGTACACGTACGTCAAACGCAAGTACGATTTTCCATACGAAAAAGGTCGGTTTCTAGATGTTTGATGATTTTTGAGATTTGATAGTCAGCTTACGTGGAACCATTCATATCAGAACACGTATGTAAAACTTATTTAAAAACGATACGCGATGTACCCGATGCCTCTGTAATACATAAATTTTGTTGTCCGTACTATTACAGAGACCTCCTCGTGTAACCATACCATAGTTCAAAAGTAGGTGACCGTACGCCCATACAATATGCCAATTGTATGCAAAACATACAATATGGCCTTAAGACCCATATTGTATTGGTCGCAAAATGAAATAAAATAGTAACAGGGTTGAATTGAACATGGATCGATAGAGAATTAAACGTCATGTCTAAATTTGAAAAAAAAATCGGACAAAAAAATATTTTTCTGTGAGTTTTGAGCAACTTTTTATTTAAACCGTCAGATTCGGACGATCTGACGGTCGTTAATGAAAGCAACGATATAAGAAGATCACATGAAAAGCCCATAGCACAAATTTCGATAGGACTATCGTCAGATTCGGAAGATCGGACGGTCGCTGATGAAAGTAGTGATCTACGAAGATCACATGGAAAGCGCATAACACAACTTACGCTAAAGGCGGCCTACAAAAGGCCTACCAAAAAACGCCTACTTTTGAACTATGAACCATACCCCAAAAAAGCAATCATTTTAATTACAGAATTAGTACTTTTTTGTCGGTTACATTTTGCGGCGTCTACCTTTAAGTCACGGAACGAAAATCACGGCGTACGTGGCGAATAAGACAATTTGACTTTTTCGCAAAAAGAACATATTACATAAAAAAATAAAAATATTAAATTTAAAAAATACTATATATCGCGATATATATCGCGATGATTTATGTTGGTCGCGGTACGATATATTGAGGATTCTCCTCGATCGATATTCAATATATTGAATATCGAGATTATCGTGATATGAATTTACCCGATACCCAACACTAGCTATTAGTGTTAAGGTTTTTTTTGCCACTTTAAGCATCTTTTCTCCAAACACGATTGTCGGACTATGGATCTGACGGTTGCGATTGAAAGCCACGATTCTCAATTCGAATTGGCGGTCTCCATGTGAAAATAGGACAAGTGTGTACGGATAAAATATGTTTTATGCATAGTTGTCCCGTGTGCATAATACGCACGAAACGAACGTGCGAATACTACGCACGATACGCATTTAACGATGAAAAAAATGTTATTAAATGCGTACCTGACTATGTACCCGTACATTTCAGTACTTTTAGGGGGTTTGAGGAATTTTAGGGTACATTCTCGTGCGTTCTCAAATATTTACGTTAAACAGCCAACTATTATTCGTACATATACGTACAGTGTCCGTATTTTTTCGTACTTTTGACGGTTATGATTTTGAGATTTTTAGGGTACATTTTCGTACTTTTCTGTATATTTTAGTTTTACAGACTTACATTTTTCGTACATCTACGTACAGCGTCCGTATATTTCTGTACTTTTAGGGTTAGTGATGGGGGGATTTTAGGGTGTTTAGGGTACTTCCCATGCATTTCGTACATTCCGGTAAATTACAGTACAGCTGCCTTACATTATCCGTACTCCTATGTCTTTTAGGGTACATATGTCGTACAACGACGTACATTTCCGTATGTTTTCCGTACGTTTTTATGATGTTTTAAGGATTTTTTAGGGTCAAGGGGACGGTTTCCTTACGTTTTCGTACATCGTACAGCGAAAACTAACGAACGATATGAAAGCAACAAATACTACGTAGTTTTCGGAAAAGAGTTGAAATCCGTACGAATAGGACAACTATGGTTTTATAGGACAACTGTGGCGAAAAAAAGTTAACACATAGCAATACACGGTGTAATCGAAATGAATTTAAAAAAAAATAGTGTTGTGTATCAGCATGAAACTCATCGCGATAGAACCGATACAGGTAATTATCAGTTGTATCGTTTATTGAACGGTGAGGGGTCTCGATATATCGCTTTAAGACACAAATTCCTTATCGGCGATAAGTAAGAAAAATATAGTACGTTTGATATTAGTACCCTATGTCTTTATTATTTGCTGTATTATGTTACTGACTATATATAGCGTGGCATGCCACGTATGACAATCCGTACTTTGTATAACGTGAGTTCAGTACGGACAGCGCAGCAGATTAACGTTACAAAAAAAAAAGTTGTTTATAATAGTAAAAGTATAGTACCGAAACTAAAAATTTCAATGACATGCTAATTTCAAGCTTTCTCAAAAACTACACGAAAAGAATTGTAAGACTGTCGCCATTTAGGGTACTTTCGCGTGTAACCAAAACTTAGTCTTGTTACTTTGTTTTTTAGCGAAGATTCTCCGTACAATTTTCAAAGCATTCGGATGTAAACGCGAATAACTTGTTACTTAAAAATGTGACTAACGTAAACATGTATGAACCAATGTGACATATGAAGTGGTACACAAAATGAGGCGAAACTTCCACTCGGCTTCAATTTGAGGCGTCTCTCCGCACGATGTACAATTTTTGTGACTTCGTAATGTCCGTACGCCACATTCTCAACGTGTCGAAACCTTAAACTATCTTTCGCTATCACACAGAAATGCGATTTCGTTTTTAGTTTTCCCACTTGCCGACAAGTGCCCGATGGTTTTACTACGCCGTATGTGTGAGGACACGTGTGTTTGAGAGATACACTATACGGAAATCAGCGCACGGAAAACAGTACGCACAGGCTGGAAAATTTTTTTTTGGTACTCCGCGCACAAAAATTGTAAAAAACTTCCGACACGTGCGACAACGTCTGCCTATTTGCTCAACTTATTGGACTATATTTCAAATCACCTCGCGAGGTGATTTGATGTAAAGTTTGAAAATGTGGTAAAAGGACGCGAAAGTGGGTCGAAATGCGCTAAACGACAAATTGCATCGCGCTATACGACAAACTACTGTACGTATACAATTTCAAGGCAACGCAACTTCTACGGTGGTAATTTCTATATTTGTTACGGCTGCGGATTTTCTCGTTCTTATCTAAGTTATGGAGGAAAACGACAGAAATTAGCTGTAACTTTAGGCATGTGAAAGTACCTTTACTGCCGCCATCTATCGCCATTTACTGCCACCAATTTCTGACCATTGTGAAAGAAACACTAATTAGAGCAAATAATAGCGAAGATAAAATAGAGAAATATATAAATATTATTGTTTTTACAAATGGATTCTCAAGAAACACAGTAGGAGGAGAGAAGGGACACATGGATAATTTCACACGTGGAGTAAGAACAGAGTGAGAATATCAAAGAATTTGAGAACTTAAAAAATACTAATGTGGAATTCAAACATGCTAAAAAAACAATTCCAACGAGAGCAGTATCAAGACAGAAGAGTATTATACAACGGAGGAATATTACACGACGGTAGGATGGAGGAGTATTATACGACGGCTGTCATCCATAGTAAAGCAAACATTTTGTAATTACTGTGAGATGCTTGCAACTAGAGGGAAACCAATAAGTCCTTCCAATTTAGTATCTCACATAAAACACAACCATAAGAATCTATTTGGAGATGAGAAATTGAAAAATATTGAACAGAAACCAGGAACAGTGGAGGACTTTATCACTTGGGAGCTAGAGAAAAGTCAATAAATCCTTCCAATTTAGTATCTCACCTAAAAAACAACGATAAAAATATATTTCGAGACAAGAAATTGAAAGAGATTGAAGAGAAACCAAGAGCACTGGAGGACTTTATCAATAAGGGAGCTGAGGACTTTATCAATAAGGGAGTTGAGTGACTTTTTCGTTGGATACTTTTGGACTCCCAACCATTGTAGAAGAGAGCGAGGATGTTCACAAAATGGTGAAGGGTTTAGCGTTGAAGACTATAATTATAGATTACCCGCAAAAATGGAGTAGATAGAAATCAAGCTTCGTTTATGTTTTGTTAAATTTATCGAAGGAGAGACCTTTAGTGTCAATTTGGATACAAATATTTTCTCGTTAATATCGAGGGCGGTATTGAGGTGTAGATGAGGGTAGGGGATGGTTTCCCCTAGGTTGGGGTAAAGGTGTGGTACTTGACCGGTAAATATCGACGATAACTCTAGACTGTGGAACTCATTTCAGTACCCCGATATCTTTGTAGTTATTTGGTAAATTATTTTTGTACCATAATTATGTACTTTAGTACGGAACACTCCCCCAACCCATAATTATCGACAATAACTTGTGTTAGCTTAGAGGGATATATCGAGACTTCTCACGAGTCATTCGACAATACCAGTTTCCGGATTTATCACGCTAAGAAATTACTCGATACACAACATCCGCTGATCATTTCCCATTGTATAAGTTTTACGCTATGGCCACATGTAATTGTAATTTAGCGAACTTACTTTGTATTGTAGGGAAAAATCTTTGTGCACAGTTTTCAAGTTGGTAACAATGAAATTGTTACTTAAAGGCGTGACGATTATATACGTCGACAATGCTCGTGATGTTTTGTTAACATCTACGATTTGTCTTGCCGCACCGTATTTTCTTAAACTTTATGGTACGTCGCAAGACACATCGTATTTTTATGAACGTTTTGGTACGCCGCACGTTTTTGCATGAAATGGTAGACGTAAAACCTTCCAACTTACATTATTCATGGATGATCAATATTTTAGAAAACAGTAATTAGGGTTTTTTAGGTACAATGACGTATGGGTAGGATGCTTTGTCGTTAGTCAAGATAATAACCGTAGTAACGATTACCCGAATTAGTGTAGATCATTAGATACACATTGTGAGTATACAACTTAGGACTTAGCCAATTTTGTAGTATCCAATTTTAGGAATATGATTTTATAAGGGCAATTTTTTGGGAAACTTCCAGACATCATATCTTATGGTTTACTAGGTCATTTGGGCTGCAATTTTGGAAATTGTCAGTTTACTGTATTGTGTATATTTACTGTATTGTGGCAAATTTGAAGCATATTGGCTTTTAGAGTCATATTTTGTGTCAGTTTTAAGTTGGTTGTTGAGTAGGCACTTTGATAGTATCTGTTATTTTTCATGTCTACTTCCACTACTACTGCTGGTTCTCCGTCTGCAACGGTGGTTGTAAAACAACAGGTTGCCGCCATAAAGCCCGTGATAATGGTGGTCTTGATTAGCACATTTCATTCAAAATAATTTGGCAACATTGAATTAAAAAAGGAGCCATGGACATGAACAAGCGGACGCGTTACAACAAAATATACGTGATGAGACTCAACCAGCAATTGGGAGAGTAATACGTCATATAGTTAAGCGTCTTGATATTGAATTTTCCTGAGTTATTTTCCAAACGGGCGATAAGCTCTAACGCGCGAAAACGTGCAAAAAAAATACTATACTGTATCAAGAGTGTACAATCACTCAACTAGTACTGTGTACAAGATATTTCAGTTGTTTGAACTTTAAAAGGCTATATTATATATGTTATATAATACATGTATATATATATTTTATATATTATATATTATATATTATATAATATATATATATATATATATATATATATATTATAATATATATAGATATATATATATAGATATATATATATATACATATATATATATATATATATATATATATATATTTATATATATATATATATATATATATATTTATATCTATATATATATAAAGATATATATATAGATATATATAGATATATATATATATATATATATCAATATATATATATATATATGTATGTATATATATCTATATATATATATATATCTATATATATATATATATATCTATATATATATATATCTATATATATATATCTATATATATATATATATATATATCAGTAATAGCGGATCGAACTTGTTTATAAAGGGGTATTTAGGTGTTATGAATATAGAGTACTAAATTTGGTAGACGTCCGCGAAAGAATCACGTTATTTGGAGTTATATTTTTAAAGTTATAGCGATGTGTGTATTTAGGTGACAGTTTGGGGTCTAAATTACAAGTGGGTATCATTTAAACGGGTTAAGGGTCAAATTAGTACCGAAATTACGCGTGTACGTTTCATAAAGTTATAATGAAACGTTTAGTATGCACAGTGGTTAGTTTCGTACAAATTTTAGTACGAAAAGTCACTTTCACTTAAGGGAATTTAGTAGGAAGTTTCGCGTGCGAAATTTGCTACGCACGATCGTGCGAAGTCGCGTTTCGTTTGTCGAGCACTTTTGCACGTAAATAATACATAGTGAAACGTAACGTTTGATTGGTTATTAAAGTGCTAAATGGTTAGTAAGAGATTTCGCACGTTTTTGCATTGGTCAGTCTGAGTCCTTGTTGATCAATGATTGGCCTAAGTAAAAGCCTGCTAAAACGGAGCGTTGACTCTGGCCTGGCGAGTCCAGGGCGATGATGGATAAATAGTGAAGTGTAAGAGGAGAGTAGACATCTTTTCCTTTGGAAAAAATTGTGGAAATTCCGAATGATCTTGGTCCTGAGGGATTAATACCAAATTGGAGAAAAGACATTTTTGCATTCAAATCTCTTGCTAACTAAATAGTGTTTTAGTAGTTAAGAGCTAGAATTATTAAGAGTGGGGAGTAGTGGAAAACACTTTAATAAGAAGGGTTGAGCCACGAGGTCAAGAGACCAAGCTAATGTTATGCGGACAAAAGCTTCTTCTAATTTAAAGTTTATCCTTATGTGAGTGTTGTCCAATGTGGATGTGTTTTTTCTAATATGTGGAATGTGTGGTTGGGATTGTTTGTAGTAATGGGATTTTCTGAGAGGTAGGAGATCCTGTTACATATCGTATCAAAGCTTTGGTTAGAAATCAGGGAGAAGTTTGCTCACCCGAAAATCGACTGCCATGACCAGTGAGGGTGCTCTGACCTACGTCGGTGGAACCACAATGTGAAGTGGTAGGGGATTGGTGAGAAACTAAGTGACCACACTACCAGCGACCCCTGGTTAGATGTGGGGCGTTCTTAGGTCCTAAGTACTAAGGCGGGGTGGGCAGTGTATCCACCGTTGAAGATCAATCCAATTACATAGAGGCTAAACAAACTTGTCTTCTTCTAGGAATCATTCATGTGTAGAGGGAGGGCTCGAAACCATGAAGGGTGAGAATGTGAGGAATATATAACAAAATATCATGATGTAGTGGGAAATGGGAAACTTGCTAATGGAGGAGAAGGAAATAGAGTACTTTACTTTTTTAAGAGCAATAGAGTCTAGAAATAACTCAAAACTTTTCAAACCCTAAATTTTTACCTTTGATTGATTTCAATTTTGATGTTGCAAAATTTATGGTTAAATCTTACCTTTGAGAGCTTTCAATTTTGCTGTTGCAAAATTTGTGGGGAAATTCTTACCTTCTGCTTCAATGTTGGGAAATTGAAAATTTGAATTTGTACTAAATTAATGTAAAAGTCTTTTTAATTTCTCAGATCTTGATCTTTTAAAAGGATTTGTTAAGGAGAAAAAAAATTTGATTAGAGCAAGATAAAGACTTCAAATCTGCAGAAAATTTCTTTCGGAAATTTTTTTCTTTCTTTCCTTTTTCTTGATTTAATTGTGTTATAATGGCAAATTTTCCATGGAAACATGAAATGGAGAATGCTTTGAATGTGTTGAAGAAACGTACTGTGAAATTGGTCATGTTGCCGTTGTGGATGAAACCATTTCCGAATTGAAAAGTGAATTGAAAGTTGTTAAAGAAAATCGAAATGTTTAAAATGACAAATTAGATGAACTTATTATCTTAATTCATACCAAGAATGATATGAATGACCAAAAGGGTGAGAGTACTAAAAGAAATGCCAGTTTTAGGGAGGATGATCATGATAGACCTAAGAAGATAAGGGATATGAAATTGTCTATTAGTGAGGCACCATCGTTTGATGGTAAGAGGATCGATGAGTTGGATGCTTGGATTTTTCATATGGAGTATTATTTGGAGTCTATAAATTGCGATCGTGATAATTGCACTTCTTTTGCTGTTAGCTGTCTGAAAAGCGATGTTTAGATTTGGTATTATACTTAGAGAAGGTCTAAATTGATTCTTGATAATGCTGATTATGAAACTTTTAAAACCGCGATCAAATCGCGTTTCTTGTCTGTCACTTTTAAATCCTGAATGGAAGAAAAGTGGTTGAACTGTAAGCAAACTGGATCTGTGAAGGAATATATTGTGGAATTTGACTCATCTAACATTCAAGTCATAGGTTTGACTGATGCAATGGCTAAATTGCATTTCTTGAACTATTTGAATCCTATACTTCAATAAAAACTAAAACATTAAAAATGTAATAATTTGAAGGATTTACAAGATAAGTTATTGGAATTAGAGGATCAATTGGGGTATAATTGGGAAACTCGATCACTCAAAGGTAATTTGAATGAAGTATCAGAGTGGAACGAGGAGGAATTTGTTGAAGAGGGTTTGAATGCTGGTCTGGTGTATAGGCAAAATATCTTCAGGGGAAATCAAAAGGGTAGAGATAGTGTTAATGTACGAAAAAAATTTAACAATAGAGGGGGATACATTAAAAGTACTAAACCAAGCATTAATGCCCAGAAGCCTGACTTACCATCCCCACATGCACTATTTGTCAGAAAAAAGGTCATAGAGCATTTCAGTGTGCACAACTGAAAAAGATTAACTGTTATAACTGTGGAGAGGAGGGACATTTTAGTAGAGGGTGCATAAAACCCAAAAAGAAAGTCACTTGTTTCAAATGCAGAGGTCGAGATCATTACGCTAAAGACTGTAGAGAAAAAGGTTCTCTCAAAACAGTCGAAGTAAATGAAGGTCTCTAAGAGGATATTGCATTATAACTAGCTGAGCAGGAAGCCTAGGAGGTGGGAAACGGAAAGGACTAAGTGAAAGTCCTCAGTTGAGTCAACCGGATCCAGAAGTTAAAGAGTTAACTTTGGAGGGCAAATTAATGAATGGAAAAGTTAGGATAGCTGAATTAATTATGATTCTCACCACAGTGCATAGTTTAAAGAATCCTTCTGATGAAATTCTCAACAACAAATCCATGTTAGGACAGTTAAGTAATGATAAAACCAGACACAGTTTGATTAGATTCGAGTCATTAGTGGAAGGAAAACCGTTGAGAGTAATGGTTGATTCAGGTGCCACACATAATTTTCTTTCACATAAGTTTGTAGAGGATAACAAAATTCCTACTGTCATAAGGGAAAAGCCTTTACATGTGTAAGTGGCAAATGGTAATAAGTCCAGATTAGACTTACAAACTGACACGATAGAAGTTGATATCCAGGGTCATAAAATGAAAGTTGTGTGTGAAATAATGAATTCGTGAAGTCAAGAACTAATTATGGGAAAGCCTTAGTTAAATGAACAAAATCCTCAAATTAATTGGGAAATTAACACCTTGAAAGTGAAGTCTGAAAACGGTTGAAAGGTTCTGCAAGCATTATCTCCTAAGAAATTGCATATTAATCATATAAATAACAAAATCAGGTTGGGAGTGGAAGGTTTGATATCTGCTAAACAATTTAAAAAGCACAAATCATGCTTTCTTGTTATTAGTAACTGAGGCAGTTACTGATGAAAGGGGGGGAGAAAACACTAACATTGATGTCATCCCTAAATCAGACACCACTAAAACTTTCGAAATACAAAAATCTGATTTTGTAAGTGATATTAATACATCTGATGTTGCTTTTAAATATTTGATATTTGAATTCAGAGATGTTTTCCCAAGTGTCTTACCTTCAGGGAGGCCACCTTCCCGAGATGTAAAACATGTTATTAACCTTGAACCTGGATGTAATCCTCCTATCACAAGATTTTATAAACACAATTTCTTTGAGCAAGAGGAGTTAAAGAAACAAATCAAAGAACTCTTAGAGAAGGGACATATTCAGCCCAGCAAATCACCGTACTGAGCACCAGTTCTCTTCGTCAAAAAGAAGGACGAAACGTTGAGAATGTGTGTCGATTATTGTAGTCTGAACAAGATTACGGTGAAGGATAAGTATCCGTTCCTTTAATTTCTGATTTGAAAGATCGTTTAAAAAGTGCTAAAGTATTTTCGTTGATTGACCTGCGTAGTGGCTTTAATCAGGTGCTAATTGGAATTGAAGATGTTGACAAAATTGCTTTCAAGACTAGGGTGGGTCGTTTCGAATGGATAGTGATACCATTCGGCTTAACGAATGCACCGCCTACTTACCAAAGATTAATCAACCAAACTTTTTTATATTACATAGATGAGTTTGTCTAAGTGTTTATAGACGATATTGTAGTTTACAGTGAATCTAAAGAACAACATGTAATTCATTTAAAAAGAGTGTTGGAAAGGTTAAAAGAAAGAAAAGTATATGGAAAATTGTCAGAATCTAGTTTTCTTAAAAGTGAACAATTATTTTTGGGACATATAGTTAGTGGGGAAGGTGTTAAAACAGCTCCATCCAAAATTTTAGCAATCAAAAAATGGAAACAACCTACCAATGTCACAAAAGCTAGATTGATTTTCGGATTAGCCGCTTATTACAGGAAATTTATCAGAAACTTCTGTATGATCGTCGCACCTTTGACGGATTTACTTCGGGAGAAGGAGAAGTTTGTGTGGGGAGCAGATCGAAGGGAGCATTCGACGAATTAAAAGGGAAGTTGACCTCTACCCTAACACAATCGTATCTTGACCCTGTCGGGGAATTTGAAGTTTTGGTCACTACATATGCATTTGATGAAGGTCTAGGTGCAGTCATAAGTCGAAAAGTCGGCAAACACTTTCATCCTATTGCTTTTGAGTCTAGAAAATTCAATGATGTTGAAAAGAACTATACAACACAAGAATAGGAATTACTTGCAATTGTACATGCATTGGTGAAATGACGTTGTTATTTGCATAATAAAGAATTTACAGTTCACTGTGATAATAAAGCACTCTCTTATTTACAAAGATTAAGTGATGCGCAGATTATGATTGGCAGACAGGTTAAGTGGATGCGTAAATTAGCATATTTCAAATTTAATGTCAAACATATTCATGGGAAGACAAATGTAGTAGCAAATCCTTTAAGTAGATGTTTTGAAATAAGTGTTATGGTTATTGATGAATTGTTTTTAGATACAGTTATAAATGGTTATGATAAAGATCCTTATTTTGTTGTGATTTGCAATAATATTTCATGAGGGAATTCTGACCCATTGAATGAGAGGCATGTCAAAAACTTTAGGCTAGAGGATGGTTTACTATATTTGCAAATTGGTGATAGATTATGCATTCTTGAAGTGGGAGACTTAAGAAAACATATTTTACAGGAAGCTCATGAGCATTTAGGACATCTAGGTCGAGATAAAACTCTTAGTCGATTGCAAAGTAGATTGTTTTGGTTTGGGATGGAAAAAGAGGTGTCAAAACACGTGGAAAGTTATGTCCCTTGCCAACAGAGTAAACCTAGTACCCAAAAACCTAAAGGTCTCTTAAAACCTTTGGAAAACCCCAAAAGACCATGGGAATCTGTCAGTATGGATTTTATTGTCAGGTTGCTTGCTACATCTAAAAAGAATGACAGTATCATGGTTGTAGTCGATAAGTTCAATAAAATGGCAATCTTTATCCCAAACAAAACCACTCATTCGGTTGTAGATATTGCAAAGTTATATTTTGACAACGTGGTCAGACATCATGGAGTCCCTCTATCTATACTCAGTGATAGATATTCTAAATTTACGTATGCTTTTTGGAAAGAATTACTGCAAAATTTAGGCTCTGAATTGAAAATGAGTACCGCTTTTCATCCTCAGACAGATTGACAGACAGAAAAGATGAACCGTACACTAGAGGAAATGCTTAGGACTGTTTGCAGTGGAGTTCATAACACATGGGAATCTAAACTGCCATTAATGGAATTTGCATACAATTCATGTAAACATGCTAGTACAGGATTCTCACCATTTAAAGTTGCATACGGATACCAACCTAGAGAAGCATTGGACTTAATAACATGGGTCACTCAAGAGAATAAAGGTTAACGTTCAAACAGTTTGGAAAACTCTCCAAGATGTATTAATGGAGGCACAAAGGAGGCAAGAATTAAATGCTAACAACAAACGGGGTGATTCGGTGTTACACACAGGTGACAAGGTTTGGCTTTCTACAACTCATTACAGGTGCATGATCGAGGGACAATCGGATCCTACGGGGAAATTTGCTCCTAAGTACATTGGACCATTTACTGTAATCAAGATGATATCTTTAGTTGCTGCCAAATTGGACTTTCCGCCTTCAACAAAAATTCATCCAGTGATACACATCAGCCAATTGAAACCAGCAAATCTTCGACCAACTGAAGGAGAATTGGAATTGGATCCCTCAATAATAATAGAACTTGAAGTCCACATATGGGTAATAGATTGGGTTGGTCAACGGTTCAAGGTCGGCGAGACTATATTCTGGCAAGTGCATTATCTAAGAAGGCTTGAGGATGAGTTGACTTTAGAGGATAATTTTTTTGAGTTTTTACAGAGGTATTGGAGGGATAATAATATAGAAGTCCTGTCTTGAGAATTAAAGGTGTTTAACTGAGGTCTGTTAAAAATAAGGAGGGGATGATGTAACAAAAATAGCGGATCGAAATCGTTTATAAAGGGGTATTTAGGTGTTATGATTTTAGAGTACTAAATTTGGTAGATGTCCGCGAAAGAATCACGCTATTTGGAGTTATATTTTTAAAGTTATAGCGATGTGTGTATTTAGGTGACAGCGTGGGGTCTAAATAACAAGTGGGTATCATTTAAACGGGTTAAGGGTCAAATTAGTACCGAAATTACGCGTGTACGTTTCATAAAGTTATAATGAAACGTTTAGTATGCACAGTGGTTAGTTTCGTACAAATTTTAGTACGAAAAGTCACTTTCACTTAAGGGAATTTAGTAGGAAGTTTCGCGTGCGAAATTTGCTACGCACGATCGTGCGAAGTCGCGTTTCGTTTGTCGCGCACTTTTGCACGTAAATAATACATAGTGAAACGTAACGTTTGATTGGTTATTAAAGTGCTAAATGGTTAGTAAGAGATTTCGCACGTTTTTGCATTGGTCAGTCTGAGTCCTTGTTGATCAATGATTGGCCCAAGTAAAAGCCTGTTAAAACGAAGCGTGCGTTGACTCTGGCCTGGCGAGTCCAGGGCGATGATGGATAAATAGTGAAGTGTAAGAGGAGAGTAGACATCTTTTCTTTTGGAAAAGTTTGTGGAAATTCTGACTGATCTTGGTCCTGAGCGATTAATACCAAATTGGAGAAAATGCATTTTTGCATTGAAATCTCTTGCTAACTAAATAGTGTTTTAGTAGTTAAGAGCTAGAATTATTAAGAGTGGGGAGTAGTGGAAAACACTTTAATAAGAAGGGTTGAGCCACGAGGGCAAGAGACCAAGCTAATGTTATGTGGACAAAAGCTTCTTCTAATTTAAAGTTTATCCTTATGTGAATGTTGTCCAATGTGGATGTGTATTTTCCAATGTGTGGAATGTGTGTTTGGGATTGTTTGTAGTAATGGGATTTTATGAGAGGTAGGTGATCTTGTTACAATATATATATATATATATATATATATATATATATATATATATATATATATATATTATTTATTTTATATATATCATATCTATATATATTATATGATTATAATATACATATTATATATAAGTATTAAAAACATAATATATGTATATAATTATAATATATAAATAAGAAAAACCGTAGAGTATGAATACATATTTTATATTGTGTGGAGGAAAACACGAATCCGACAAATATTCAAGCATCGGTAACAGAAATTCAATCAAAAAAACGATAAAAGTAATGAAAATTGAATAATATAACAAGAACAAAAAAATAGAGAAGAAATAACACAAATGCATAACAGGAAACCAAAATGAAAAAAAAAATGATCAACAAAAAAAATAACATGAAGAAAACCAGGTTCAAACAGAGGAACAAGGAAAACCTTTTCTTTGAAGTTTGGCAGGCTTTTCGACGAGCTTTAAGAAACAAATGACGTCACCCGCACGCAGGCAAGTTTTGTATGCGGACAGAGGATTCGATGGGAGCTCAGGAACCAATCACAGGTCGTAATCAACAGTCTTGTCTGCACGCTCGATCTTATCGGAGAGGGAAAGGGAGAGGGAGAGGGAGAGGGAGAGGGGCGTGGGGCGAGGAGAAAAGGAGAGGGAGAGAGAGAGGGAGAGGGAGGAGAAGAAATGGGAGGCGAGCGACAAACAACCAAAATGTTGAAAGGATAGTTGGATTCTTGATTTCTGCGCCAATGGGACGTGACTCGGGTCAGGTTTCCTGCCGAGTAAGACGCTTTAGAGCGATTGGAATCGATGGACAGAATAAAAACGACGAGAAGAGCAAAAAGACAAAAACATGCGAGTATTTTTTTTTAAAAAGTTTCTCAAATTTTCACGTGCAATTTTTGTGGATTCCTCCTAGCCTATTCATTTTTTTTTTCTTTCCTAAAACTACACCGCGAATTGTTATTAGCGTAGAGAAATTATTAGTGTAAAGAAAAAATTAGCGTCATTCATTCTAATTTAGTGCCCGGAGACGTGGCAGATTATGGTCCACGTCCTTAAATAGTGTAGTTTATTCTATTTAGGGTATTAATAATGTCAAAATTTTGGGGTGCCGATATAGAGTTCATAACGCTAATAACGATTCGCGGTGTACTGTACACCGCCAATCGCTATTAGACTCTAATTACGATTCGCGGTGTACTGTACTGATAGAAAAGAATCGATCGAGAAAGAAAAACACGCTAAATACGATCGACGGTGTACTGTACACCGTCGATCGTATTTAGAGTGCATGTTTTTTTTGTCTCTTAAAACATCTTTTCTCCGTACATACATGTCGGATTGTGGATCTAAAGGTTGCGATTGAAAGGTAAGATTCTCAACTATCGATTGCCGGTCTCAAATTGAAAATCGGACAAATGCGTACGGAGAAAAAATGTTTTTAGTGGCGAAAAAAGGATACACGCTAAATACGATCGACGGTGTACAGTACACCGTCAATCGTTATTAGCGTTGTGTACACTAATTCCGTCCAGCTTTTTTATATTTTTATTCTCCATTAGTGTAGTTCATTCTATTTTTTTCTTTATTCTATTTAGGGTTATTTTCAGTACGTTGTCTCTTAAATAGAGTGGTGTACAGTCAGTATCAGACCGTACATAAATGTACCTTTTTAAGGTAAAAAGAACAATAAATTAGTTTTAGTAACCGCGGACGAATGAGAATGTGCGTTCTAAAAAGGAAAAAAAACCAGGTCGTAAAGAATCCCGCTCGCACATATTCGTCCGACAGCCACGTTTCGACCGTGTGAATGTACGATTTGTGTACGATATGTCAGATTTTGTACGGAGACCTATATTAGTGTAAGCATGTTTGCGACCGACATTTTTTTTTTTAAAGATCCAAATTACCATAATCAAACAATTAGAATGTATGATTTATTCCAAAATTTTCAAATTCTTAAATAGCGTACACCACGGTAATTATCTTTACACGCTAAAAAAGCTTACACGCTAATAACGATTGGCGGTGTACTGTCATGTACTGTACTGTGTTGTATCGTGTACTGTGCTGTACTGTATCGTGTACTGTACTGTACTGAATCGAGCGTTTTTAGGTGTGAAGGTCGCGTGTGAGGGGGTCCACGTCGCCTTGCACTCCTTTCACTCCAATTTCGCTTTACGACGCCTCGCGCCGCGCGGCGCACTGTGTGTATAAATATGTTTAGGGTTTTTTTCTCATTCGTGTTTTTTTTATATAAAAAAAACACAACCAACAACCCTATGACCCTAAAAATCCGCGGTACCCGGGTGGTATTTTGCAAAGTGTGCAGGTCTCGGCACATTTCGCCTCGTGTAGGAGACCTGCACACCCTGCACACCACGGGCGAGCCGACTAAGAAACCTTACCTGTATCGTGTACTGTACTGTATCGTATCGCACAGAGTTTGTAATCCACGTGTACAAAAAGGAGTGGTACCACGTAACTTAGGCCGCTTCTCCATCATGTGCCGACAGTAATCGTACGGAAGTGTTTACTGGCACCGACAGTAATCGTACGGACTTGGATATTTGTCGTCTTGTACTTTTCGACCCACTTCTACGACAAAAAACGTCATCTTCAAACTTTTGTTTAAAACACATGCGCGATGTGATTTAAAATTAGGTTTTTTCGATTGACGAATAGGAACAAATTTTCGCACGTGCTGTAAACTTCAAAAAAATTCCTACGATTTCCAAGGACAAAGAAAAGTAAACAGTTCGCTATGTTATGTCTGTTTGCGTTATAATAAGACGAAAAGAAGTACACAGTTTGTTTGATTTTGTCCGTTTTCGTCCAGTACGGATTTTTTATTTGCAGGGGTCTTCAAATTCCGATGCCATTTCACCTCGAGCAGACAGGCGACGCGAAGGGCAAAGCGCATCTTCTGCAACCGTGAAAATGCCAGGTTGGAATGCGGTACGTCTACAATGTCACAGTAAGACATGCGACGTCACAAAGCAGTTCCAAAAAATAACGTGTAACCACAGATTGTAGACGTTGACAACCGTCACAGGTATTGTCGACGTATACAATCGTCACAAGCATAAGTTGCGATATCCTCCTTACAAACATAATGACACTTGAAAACCAGGTCCGACGGATCCGCGCTAAAATACAAAGTAAGTTCGCTAAGTTACAAGTACATAGAGAAATACCCTAATACTTTGTTCACTTCTCCATCAGGTCTCTTGTAGTCTTTAAATGTGTTTTTTTTTTTTTTTTTACCCCCTTTGTACTTTGATGGTTTTTCCATCGCACTTTCTGTAATGAAGTTTTTTGTTGCTATTAATATCTGATATTGAAAATCTACAAAAATATATAGCGCCGACCAGCTTTAACTTGAAACCATAATTTGCTTGCCATGTACTTGTTGTCCATAGCCTATTTCAGCCATGGATTACTCACGGAAGCACCATAGACCTTCAAACAGGTGTGTTTGCGACAGCACAGATTACTCCACAACAATCAAAATCAACTTAAACTTCACTAATATGCAGTATACTATAGTCACTGTAAGCTTCCAAAGTTACAGCCAAATCCACCTAGGAATCTAGAAGATATAAGCTCCAGAGTTTCACAAAAACAGCTGACAGCTTCACAAACTAACCACTTAGACTGCTCACATAATCTTACAAAGATTCCTGAATAGTATGAAACTTAACAGACGTATATTTTCTATTTCATAGAATAACCCCACAAATTTTCACATGAATGCATCAAAAAGAGTGATCACACCAACAGGTTAAAGATGCAGAAAACAATTTGCCATTGCTTTGATTAAACTTGACTGTGATCCTCAAAATATTATAAGTCCTATAAGTTATACTCAGAGAGTTCACTACTGAATGTACGGAGGCATACCAACCGTACGGTATCTACTATCTACCTGAACTATTGTAAGTATACCCGAATAGTTCGAGGCATGTCAGCCTAAACAATTCTACACTAATAAACTAATTAGCAAAAAGACAAACCTTATTTGTATATAATACTTGCACCGACATCTCCACAATCTTTGTACGTCAAAAACCAAGCTACCACTAAGTAACCACTAAACAAAGATCATTACTCACAATCTATACTAATTATATTATCCGCAACTGCGTCAGCTGCTTTGTCCGTACGGATCATATGAAGGCAACCGCAGTAGCGTTTGACTTGTTTGCGTCGCAACTGCTCCGTACCGGCGGCGCATATTCATCCAAACTAAGCGCATTTGCATTCTCCTGCCTGCGTCGCAATTGCGCCCTACTGGCGGTGCTTGTTTCAACATTTCATTTATTCCACATAGGATCACTTCGCGATCCGCCGTCCATTTGTCAATGCTTGTACACACCACTCAGTGAGTCTTTTACATCACTTAAATTTTATCCGTTCGTTCGCTCCCCTAATCCATGAATCGATTCTAACCTCCACATTAAATTCTATAGCGCACGAACAGTCGCGTACGCACGAAACAAACTTTTCAAAACAACACTCCTCCGAAAATTTAGTTTCGTGCACTTATAAAATATGCATCATGTAATGCTATGTTGCTACACTGCGCTAGTTCGACATGGCTGCGCTAGTTCGACATGGCAGCGCAGTATGAATAAAATATGCAGCGTGTACTGCTATGCTGCTACGATGCGCTAGTTCGATATCGCTGCCCAGTACGAATACAATATGCAACGTGTACTGCTATGCTGCCATGCTGCACTATTTTGACATCGCAGCTCTAGCAGCTACTCCTTTCACCCTTAACTCCCTCCTCATAGCCTCATCTACCGAGAACTAAAGCTTTCAATTTCAACACTCCCCTAAAGCTTTAGACTTAGTAGTCCATGCACATATTTCTACCCTAATGGAGATACAAACAAAATAAAAATGTAAATTATTTAGAGATTAAAATTCTCTATCAACCTCCACTACTAATGATTCAAAAATAATAGCCAAAGCAATACATCACCACTGTTTTGCTGACGTTGCCATTTCCCATTTTCCTTGCTGAAAACCGCTATCTTGCAGAATTTGTCCTGTAACAGCTCCCCGTGAGTCATAAATGTGAAACTGTCACTTTCACTAACGTTATAACCCACTTCTTCCGCTACGTTGCTATACTTCGTTGCTGCGTTGCGAAGCGAACTGCTCCCGCTAATTCTCCATTGCTTCTGCTGCGTTCTTGCTATGTCCTCCAAACTTCCCCTTCTTGACAACTGCCTCTTTGCTGAGTTAATCATTTAATATTCGAACACTCTTTGTCTTCCGCGAAAATTTTTATCAACCATTTTTTTAATTTCTATGAATTTTATAGACTAGCATATTTGAATATCGTCCCATAACAGCTCCCTTTATGCCATAAACGTCAAATTGTCATTCAATAATGATATAACACCTCTCTAGTAACTCTGAATTCCACCCGTAATCGTCACTTAGTCATATGATCAGTTTCTTGACAACTGCCTCTTTGCCGAGTTAATCATTTAATTTTCGAACACTCTTTGTCTTTCGCGAAAATTTTTATCAACCATTTTCTTAATTTTCTATGAATTTTACAAACTAACATATTTGAATATCGTCCCGTAACAGCTCCCCTTATGCCATAAACGTCAAATTGTCTTTCAATAATGATATAACACCTCTCTAGTAACTCTAAATTCCACCCGTAATCGTCACTTTACATATGATCAGTATTTGTTAAAAATTTATATCTTCTACACACTTTCATCAAACAATTGTTATATCTCTTCCCCTATCAGATACTTCCACATCATCCGTTGAGTTGCTATGCTGCATCGCTGCTTCGCGACGTGAACTGCTTCCGATGATTCATCACTGTTTCCGCTACCTCCTTCGTTTTCAAAAATACATAAATTTCAATTTTTGTTTCTTTTCAACTAACTCAAAAAAGAATAACATTAAATCTAAAATCCTACCAAAAATATTGAATGTCAAAAGGAGCTTGTCTTTATAAGACATGCGTGTAATATAAGTTTTTCCAAAATTAAGATTTCTCTAAATTCACGTTCTCCAAAAAATCATTTCTCCCGCTCTCTTCTCTTGATCACTTTCTGAGCATGTTTTCTTCTACCCCTGATCCTTTGAATATTACATCTTC
>JBBHKE010001060.1:37122-118522 GCA_037447655.1 Zygnema cylindricum | reverse complement strand
TGAAAATAAGCTCAACTTCTTTCAACCAAACTTCTCTGCGTAAAATCTAGTATAATTTCGCCTCTTTTTTTTTGTCCCCCCCTCCTCTCCCCTCCCCTCCCCTCCCTTCTCTTTCCCTTTTTTTTTTTTTCATGTAAATACCTTCTTATTTTAAAAAACGGAACTGTTTTTGTGGTTCTCCATAGAAATGCCACGTCAGCAGAAATGCTGGAAGCTTATGTGCATTCTCTTCAGTTAACGGAGGAGTTATGTTTTACGGAAACTGTTAAACATGGAACTCCGACAGATTTCGGAGATGATGCCGCGGAATTATCGGCTCAAAAATGGCAAAAAGAAACGTTCCCGACTTTTATTACTTCGGTAAAACTTTTTTTTTTTTTTTTTTGGCCCCTAACTTTCCGTTTTTTTTTTTCAATGTTTATTTTTTGGGTCATCTTTGAAATTATTACAGCGCCAATTATTATTATTATTATATATATATATATATATATATATATATATATATGTATATGTATATGTATATGTATATGTATGTGCACGCAAGCAATGGCACGCGCACGTGCATGCGGCATGCAGCATATGCGCATTGCAGTTGTCGCGACGCGCATGTATGTGCGCACCGCAGCATGCGCACGCAGCATCGCGCATGCACGCAGACCGCGCATGCAGCACGCGTATGCATATGTGTATGTGTATATCATCATCATCATACGCATCGCTCGCAGCACGCGCATGCGCACGCACGTGCACGCAGTATGCGCATGTGTGTGTGTGTTATATATTATATCATTGTGTATGTGTATGTGTAGCATGTGTATATGTTATGTGTATGTGTATGTGTATGTGTATGTGTATGTGTGTGTATGTGTATGTATATGTATATATGTATATGTATATGTATTTATGTATATGTATATATGTACATATACAGTACATATGTATATATATGTCGCCAAAAGTGTTGGTACACTCTGAATCATATTAGTGTTAACAACACTAATTTGGTGCCGGTTTATGTTACGCTCTCACCACAAAAATGATAATTCTTTAAACCGTCAAAACCATCTTCATCATTCGGAACTCGATTAAACTAAGCAATACTAATATAAACGCCACTCTACGAGTTTTTTTACTCTAATATCATATAGTTTAATATAATTCTATATATACTAATAGTCATATAATTTTTTTACTATTGGTATAATAGCGATTCACGGTGGTATACTTGAGAGATAAGTTAAAAATGACCATAATTGATAATTATCGAAAAAAATAATTAAGATACGGTTTTTGACATGATTTAAGGTTTCTAGAAAACCCTAAAATCGTGACCGTCCTTTTTATTTTTATGGATATGGACAGCCGGAGGCGCTCACTCTTCTCTTTTTTTCTCTTTTTATTCTTCACCTTTTTTTTTTTTTTTGCCCGTGCATTGAATATCAACCTTGATACGGAAACTTTGTATCGTGTATCCGGGGGATCAAAAATTAATGCCATATTGAAAATTTCGAGAGAAGTCCTCGATAGACAACACTAATTTTTGCTGTTGTTGGTGTGTTTTTTTTTGTTTTGTTTTTTTCTTTTTTTTTTCAGCTCGAAGAATCGGGATGGGCGGTAAATCGAGTTCTCCTCTCTCCCGGAGAATGGCGAGCCGATTGGTCGGTGGTGGAGACAGAAAAAGACAAATAAATAGATAAATGAAATAGAAAAAGAAAAAATGGGCATGATTTTTTTTTCATTAGTTGGCTTTTGTTTTTTCTACAATTTTTTTGACAACTTTTTTGACAACTTTTTTGACAACTTGACGATGTTTTAAATGTCAAATGTTTTTTTTTTTTATTTAGTAGAAAACGCTAATTACAGAAATTTGGTACAAAGGAAATTGAATTCGTGCATCTCTACTATTTTTTTTTATGTGTTTTTTTTTTCCACGGTAAGACCTTTGGACTTTGTTGCCTTTAATTTTTCTGTTTTTATCGTAAATCTGTTTCCTATTTTTGATGAATAAAAAGTTTTCATATTGTTTCTATATATTATATATTTCATATTTTTAATTTCTATTATCTTAAGTGAGGATTACGGCTTGGTTTACGGTTTCTTTTATGAGCTATTCGACAAAGATTAGATGTTTGAATTCGAGTTGTTTTGCAGAAATATTTAAAAAAGTCCGTTTGAATATTTAGTCTCTCTTTACATTTCTTAAAAACTCCATTGAAAGTTGACATATGCCTTAAATTTCTTACAACATAAATTAACGTGAAATTAACATCAAGTAACACCAATTAACATGTCAATTAAATGTTTACTCAATTTGAAACGCTATATAGTGTTAAGCCATGCTGGACACGTACCAAACGAAATTTTCAGTGTATATCGGACACCATAGGGTTCCTAATTGTTTTCGCACATTAAACCCATGGTGTTGGTGTGGTGGTTTTTAGCTTCTAAACTCACCTTTCACCGTGCACACTTATCGGATTCCCCTTTTTCTCTCCAACGATCGTGATGGAAAGGGCAAGGTGTGCACCGAGAAAAGCTGATTTAAGGGGTGGACAAATTCATTAACTTTAATAGCAATGCACAGTTGTAATATATGCATTTCTTAGAAGTTCAAATTTGATTGTATGTTTGCTTCTTTTTCTTATTACATCTTGTGACGTGACACAAGAAAAAGCTCTTTTCACCTCTTACACCAATTTTGAGTATTTTCCTTCCAGGCACTTATGTCGGTACAAAAGTAAAGAGCCTTTCCTTTCCATCACAATTTTCCAATTAAAAAATCAAAGTGTGCAAAAAGAGAACAGGAATTGAAGAGACAAAGAAAAAAAAAAGACTTAATGGTAAAAAATTACTTATTTTTAACAAAACTTAGTATATCTTCACAATAAAAAGCTTACATTTTTAATCAATAGGAAATTTCTAAATTTCACAAGTCCAGGTATTGGTTGAAGGAATTTGTGTGTAAAGCTTACAACGTAACATTATTTTAAGATTTACAGAAATGCGTTACTGATCTCACAATTTACATGTACAACAATTACGCAAAATTTCAGTTACTCCAAATTTGGAGCCTGCACAAAAAATAGCGTGGTTTACAGTAATTATCTTTGAGGACCAAAACAACAACGTTAAGCCCGTTAAGGGCTAACAGAAAATGTGAACAGTACAGTTAAGAAATGTACGGTAATTCTTTACCCGTCAACTTCTCAAGCCACTTGAAACCACACTAAATATGGTTAATGGCTAGAAATACCCGTAAATGTCCAGCCCCTCGGACTGAGATTAAAACGATTTTATTAAGAAAGCAACGGTTAAAGACTTTAAAGTATGTGGTTTTACTGTCGCGTTTCTGATAATAAAGTCTTTCTTTAGCGACTGTAAAAGAACGTGCTTTTCTGTAAGAAACCAATCGAAGTTGCGATATGTACTTTTAAAGTGAAAACGATTTATTCGTACGCCGTACACCCGTATTTTCATGCCGTACATTCCTTCTCAGAGTCGACAGGAAGGCCATGGCTTGTTCTTGCATGTCGGCCATTGTTTTGTGGAAAAATAGGGAAAGATGGAAAGAAACTACATATCTCCCGTATTTTGTCCTGATTCTGGAAAGATAGCGTATGATTTCTGTTCAAATTGTTTTTTTTTTTTTTGTTTTCCATGTATATAAAGCTTTTGTTCAAGAATTAGGGTTTTGAGAAAATAGAGGTACGGCAGAGCGAGGATTCGGTGTACGGATGGAGGCGAAAGGTGATTCGTACGGAATTTTTTTAAAAATCGGTGACCTGGCAAGTACTAAGGAAGGAATGGCGAATGCTTGTGACTGTGAGATTTTGAAACAGAAAGTAAAAGATCTTGAATACAAATTAGAGACAGCAAATAATTCTTTATTGTGTGAAAAAGAAAGGTTCGAAGAAGAATTATTGTATCAAAAAGAAAAATATGAAGAAGAAATCAAGGAAAAGGAAGTGAAATACTTGGAAGTATTAGGGTTGGTTGAATTCCAGGAAGAGCTTTCTGAAAAAGTTTTAAGTCTTGAAACGGAGATTCGAAAGCTTAGAAGGGAGAAGCAGAAATTTAGGGGAAAAGAAAAATTAGGGAGAGAAAAGAAAGGAACTTCTGCATCTCCAAATTATCTGGAGAAAGAGGATAAATCAACTAAAGAAAATTCTGGCGGGAAAGAAATAAAAAAAGCTTTGTTTGAGGAAGAGAGAGAGCGAGAGAGGGAGAGAGAAAGAGAGAGAGATATAGTTAACTGGTGCTTATTTTTTATTTTTTTCTTGTTTTATTTTTTTGTGTGAACTGTTAGCTCTTTCATAATTGGCTGTGTAATATAAGGTGAATGTAATGTATTCAAAAAATACATAACATTTTACACCTTTCAACGCTATTAGTGTCGATAACTCTCATCCATTGACAGGTTTTTTTGACCAAGAACATTGAAGTGTTTTTAAAATCAATTAAAGGAGTGTCCCAACATGAGCCAACTCATCCAACTATAAATTGATGTTGTTAGTACCTATACAGCTTTAGCATTTTTAACTCCCAAACTCTAATGGCGTGTAATGTAATAATATTATAACAGGTTTAATAGATGTAATAGCTGTAATAGGTACCTTAGGTTTACTAATTTGTTGTTATGTATTTTTGCCAGGGTGCTAAGCCTGGTGAGATATCTTGGTCGAGTCCTTGGGGATTTGGACGACCAGGATGGCATATTGAATGTAGTGCAATGAGTGCACGGCACTTGTCACATTCTTTTGATATTCATGGGGGAGGGAGAGACCTCGTTTTTCCTCATCATGAGAACGAACTTGCTCAAAGTCGAGCGGCTTGTTGCGATAGTCATGTCGGATATTGGCTTCATAACGGATTTGTAAACGTGGACAAGGAGAAGATGTCAAAATCTCTTGGAAACTTCTTCACTATCAGGCAGGTAAGAAACAATTACCGATTTTATATTTTGTGCTAATGTATGATGCCTATTGCTATTACTGTTAATAACTTTAATTCGGTTGCGATTTTTCTTAATCAAAAATCACAAATTAGTGTTAATAATAATATCTAAAGGAGTGGGCCCAAATTGGCCACGTCCTTCCTACTCTAAATTAGTATCATTTAGACTAATTTCGTTTTGATACTGTTAACTCCTTCACACTCATAACGATGGGCAGGTGTAGTTCTCACATAGAATTGTATTTTGGGCATGCAATATGTATCATATGCAACATAATTGTATTCTATCCGTCCTTATGTTTTTATTTCTTTGTTTGGGAAAAATAAAACAAACTAAAGCGGTATAATGTCACGCCTTTTAGTTGTATGTGCACTTCTGTGCCATTCACTACCACTAGTGTGGTTCAAACCATGTTTAAACCAGTGTATTTAATGTTTGCGTTGAACTAGTTAAAAAAATAATATTACAAAAAATAAGTCAGTGTTGAATGCATTTTACCTGGGATAATCGTATAGATTACCATCTCGTAGGATATAGACCTGTTAACACAGCCCACAATACCATGACCAAATGTTCTCATTACCAGAAAAATCTGAGTGTTCAAATTAGCATTGGACGGTTTTTATCTTGACTGTTGATTTTCAAATATCTATACCAGCTTGATCGGGTATATGTTTGTCAAAATTATTGCTTCTTACCTGCTGTTTAGATTCTGTAAAAAAACAGAGAAACTGAGGAAACTGATTTCTGTTTCTCAAGTATCAGTAACTGCCCAAGTTACCATTACTAAATTGCCCTTAAGACTTTGTAGATTTCCAATGGGTCTTTTATTATTGTGATGTTATGTGTGTGTGTGTGTGTGTGTGTGTGTGTGTGTGTATATATATATATGTATATGTGCACACACACTTACATATATAGATATAGAGAGAGGGAGAGGGCATATAGAGAGAGGGAGAGGGAGTTTTTGGTTTTTTTTCTAAGAGGCAAAATATGGCTTTACCAGGTATTGGAAAAATACCATCCAACAGCTCTTCGTTGGTTTCTCCTCGGAACACAATATCGCTCCCCAATTAACTATTCTCAACGTCAATTGGAACAGGCCTCTGACAGGACTTTTTATCTCTACCAGGTAAACCAGTATGCTTTATACGTCAGTTATTTTGATCTAGAGCTTTTCATGTTTTCCTGCTACTCTTCTCTTCAGAAATGTGTGAAAAGCTGTTCCAAATTTTCCCTTTATTTTTTGTCTGCACACATATATTATAATAGTCCTCCGGTGTGGGGTGTTGGTTAGCAATTAAAGTTTGGTGTATTAAAGTGTTTTTAATAAAAGTGCTCAAGTGTACAAAAAACTGCCAAAGTTTCCATATGAAGTGTTTAAATCGTCAAAAGAGTTCAAGTTTGTATCAGTAATGCTGAAAGTCTTTATTAGAAGTGCTGAAGATTCTATTCTAAACATCACAGTTTTCATAAAGTGTTGGAGTTTCCATGAGATGTTTGAAATGTATCAAGCACAAGTGTTGACACTGCAAAACTCCTTTTTTAAGCTCACAATAGAGAGTTACTAAAGCTATGTAGTATTATTGGATATCTGTTATTGGATTTTTACAGGTTTTAGAGGACACGTCGAAACTCCTTTTAGAAGCTGAAATTGATTCTACGATAGAGAAAAACCCCGGAAAAGAAGCAGAATCAGCAGCAAAAGTGCTACAAAAGGCTTTCCACGAAGCTATGGCGGATGACCTTCACACTTCATTGGTTATTGCAGCACTTTCGGAACCATTAAAATACATGAATGATCTTATCCACACGAAGAAGGTGAGGAAACAAGGGAAAGGGAGGAGAAAAAAGAAAGGAGGGAGGAAAAGGGGGAAAAGGAAAGGGAGGGGAAAGGAAAGGGAGAAGAACGGTGAAAGGAAAGAGATGAGAAATGGAAGAAAAGGAAAGGAAATGGGAAGGGGAAAGGCAAAGGCAAAGGGCAGGAGGCACCCTTATGATGTGTTTTATTGTCCATAGGGGATTTTATTTTTCTCCTCTGAATGACTTCAATTCCACTTATTTTCCACGCTGTTTTCCCATTGTCATTTCTTGTAGTTGCCACTATCTTATTTTCCCTTTTCACCACAAAAAAATCTGGCCTAGAAGGACTAATGAGGTGATAAATGTTACCGTTTTAATATATACTGATTCTATATCATGTTTTGGGATCCGTTTATGCGCTATAAATGCAGGGACGTAAAGATAAATTCCGGATCCCGTCTTTACGAGTACTCTTTAAAGAAATTTTGAAACTACTGACAGTTTTTGGATTACCAACAGATGGATTTGGGAAGGTGAGAAAATCATTTTTGACTGGTCTCTTTGCATGTACACTGTTTCCAAAAACTCAAAGACAATTTTTGTTTTGTCTACGAAATTCTTACACAAGCGGTTAACGGACTTGACAAACGGTTTAATAACGTTAGAGAAGTTTTTGGTGAAAGTTATATTCTGTTACAATCGTTTTATTTGCAGCATGTATTGTGTATGTGGACCTGAAAAGTTTGTTTTGGGAAATATTAAAGAATTTTTTTTGTACACGTGATGTGTGTATATATTGATACTCTTACTAGAGTTCTATGAAATTTAATTTTAAACGACAAAGCATTGTAATCGTCGCGCTATGGATCTGGTCTAACCTTGATTTTATATTTAAAAGCATACAAAGGGGAATATGAAATGTACCCTTTGTTTTTTTTCCCTGTTGATTTTTCAGAATTTTCAGATACTTCAAGAACTGAAAGTTTTAGCCCTTAAAACTTTTCAAGCAGATTTATCGGAAGAACAATGATTGTCTTTTATGAAAGCAAGAACTGTATTGAGAACTGGAAAATAGATGAGAAAATTTAGGTGAAATTTCCTTCAATACATGATTTGTATGTATACGTTGATCCTCTTATTAGAGTTTAGTATTAAAGTAAGAGATTTCTTTATGTTATTATTGTTGTTTTTACTGTTATTGTTTTTAAACATTTGGTCTTTTTTTTATGTTGATCCTTTTTCCGTATGTGCAGATTCTTCAAGAACTGAAACTATTAGCTCTCACAAGAGCAGATTTATCTGAAAAACAATTATTGTCTTTTATGGAAGAAAGAACGGAAGCGAGAATGGCGAAAGATTTTAAACGGTCGGATGAATTGAGACAAAAACTCGCCGAAAAGGGAATTATGTTGATGGACGGTGGAGATGGGACTCTATGGCGTCCGGCCCCGGTATCGGAAACAAATGATGGTAATGAATAGAAGAAACGAAGAATAGAGGGAATAAGTAAAAAAAAAATGAAGAAAGAGAGAGAAAGGAATGAAGAAAGAAATGAAGAAAGAAAGAAATGGAAAAAGAAACCGAGAAAGAAGAAAGAAGAAATGATGCTGGTCAATAGAAGAAATGGAGAAAATGATGAAAGGAAAGAAATGAAGAAATAGAAGAAAGAAGAAGAAAAGTATTGAAGAAAAAATGAAGAAATGAAGGAAGAGAAGAAACTACAAAATGAAGTAGAAGAAAGAAGCAAATGAAGAAGGAAGTGATGAAGGAAAAGGAAGAAAGAAAGGAAGAAAGAAATGAAGAATGTAGAAATGACGGTAGTGAATAGAAAAATATGGAAATTTCAAAAAAAATGACTTTGTATACGCGAGGAGACAAAGTTCAAGTTCAAGTTTTTCAGGAAGTTTTAGGCTTTTTTTTTGTTTTCTTTTCTTAGTATCCAAATTGCACGCTTAATTTTTTGTGCGCATTTCCATTTTTGCAAATATATTGGTCTGACCCAATTCATTTTTTTTTTCCCTTTTTCTTATTTTTCCTTTCGGATTGTCACTGTATTTTTTTATGTACGAGGATACGATTTTAACGAGGCCTCAAATTTTATTTATATTTCCCCAAATGTCAAATGTCTTAATTTTTTTACTTTTTTTTTTTTTCAACTTCCTAAACTTAAACTCGACCTGGTGCCCTTTTTTTCCTTTTTTCTATTTTTAAACAATTACTGATTAGTTTCCAATGATTTAATGTTTACGATTGGACTATCTTTTAAGTTCACCTTTTGCTTTAGCGTTGTCACTCTAATATTAGAGTATCGTTATTAGAAAAAAAACATCATATATGTCTCCCTAAATTGTAGCTATTGAACCAGGGACAGGTGTCAAGTTCAAACCTCGGAGTTGCCCAAGTAAGCAAGGAATCAAAGGATGGAATTCGGGTTTGGAATCGGGGACGACTGTTTGGGCTCGAAATAGGTTTGGATAGGCTCGGAATAAGGTCAGGACATGGCTCGGAATAGGGTCAGGACATGGCTCAGAATAGGGTCAGGACATGGCTCGGAATAGGGTCAGGACATGGCTCGTAATAGGGTCAGGACATGGCTCGGAATAGGGTCAGGATAAGGTCAGAATAGGCTCGGGATAGGCTCGGAATAGGATTAGGATATGGTCAGAATAGGCTCAGGATAAGCTCGGAATAGGCTCGGGCCAGCTTGGGATTGCATCAGAATAGGCTCAGAATGGGGTCAGAATAGGTTCAGAATAGGCGCGGGGTAGGCTCGGGATTAAAATATGCTCTATAGGCTTTGAATGGGCTTGGGGTAGGCTCGGAATAGGCTCGGAATAAGCTCTGAATATCGAACGTCAAAGGGGTCTGGGTACAGAACACTGGGTCCGGATTGGTGCTACAATGTCAGACATTGGGGTGATAAGCTCTCTCTCGACAAAGGTAGGGAGGTTGGGGTCAGTGTACTCCCCGACCAAAGAATGATAGTTTTGGGAACATTATCGAGATTTTTAGGACAGAGGCGTCGAAGATTTGTGTGGAGGTTGGTATGGGAACGCAACCTTTTGGGAGTTAGGAGAACACCCGAGGATTTTGGGTAGTGATGTGTATCTGGTAATTCTTATCGTGATAAAAAATCCTATAATCGACATTATTGGTTATCGGACGGTGAGGGGTCTTGATATATCGCTCCAGGACCAATAAAAAACTATTGCCGATATATTGGTTTGGGGGAGTGGTGCATTCCACTACAGAATTTCGCTATGGAAATAAAGTACGAAATGAGTAAGGCGCTATCGCAACGAGAACGAGGGCTTTTAAAAACTTTTTACAATCCATTCCGTATCACAGGACGAAGATATCGTCGGTAAGTATCGGCCAGACATGTATTGGTAACTTCTTGTGCTGTATCAGTAACTTATGGCGTTAATTACTTTACCAATGTATCGAGCCAATATATTGATTATTGGTAGGTAAAAAAAAGGTACATATCATTACCGGCCAGAGCTACATATACACCACTAATTTTGGGACAGCCGAAATCCTCAATGATCCGGAGATTGGCAACTTGGGATCCCAGGACTGTTAGGAATCACGATCCTGAAATAAATGGGAAAAAAATAAAAAATGGGGATATGGGAACTGGGATTCTACTTTGGGGAATTAGCTGATCTTGGGCGAAAGGACATTCCCCTGTGGACCTCGTGCATTGTTTCTCACTTATGGCATCAGGACGAGAGAGGATTTCAGGGACACTCTTTTGTTACCCGTGTCTTAAAACACAACGAATGGGAGCGACGTCATCGAAGGGAAGTCACTGGAGTGACGGGTCGGGTGTGCACGCCCTTTGTCTTGGGAAAATGGGAACAACACTTTATGGATAGGAGCTCCATGTAGGTTAGAAGGCGGGACCACGTCTTAAGATGAGGTTCTTACGACCATCCCCTCCATCCTTATAAAAGAGTGTCTTGGGAACACCACAAATCTCGTGTCCCATTTTTGTACATTGTATATAAGTTAGCGAGATATGAGGGATTATGGAGACTTCACTGAATCATCTAAGACCGTAGATTAGGATGTGGAATGGAGAGAAAGAGTACACCGTGTATCACTATTAGTGTTAACACTAATAGCACTAATAGTGATACACGGTGTAGTTTCCTCATGGTCAAACCTAGACAACACGAGATCTAATGGTGGATCTTAGGGTACTTTGTATGTAGTGTCACGTCACACCTTTGGTCACACGTGCTTGGCATGTTAACGCTTATTGGACCAACACCTACTACTAGGTTTGTGGATCCAATCCAGATATTATAGTCACGTGTGAGATTTTTTCGTCTTCATTTAAGGATTGTCGTTTGCATCACAAAGCTTGCCTTTTAAGTTCTATTTCCAAGAAATCACTACTATACACTCCCTGACTTCTTCTTTTGTCTCCTTTCACCATGCCTCAGTCATTGCCGTTACTCGGATTTTAGGACATAAGGGAAATTGACCAGCATTGACTTTCACTTTTTTCCTACGCTTTGATGGATACGTGAGCTTACGGTAAGAAATGCTCCTGCCAACTTGTAAAAACAAAAAAAAACTTGTGAAAAGAATTTAGTTGGAAGACCCATAAATCTTCAATACCTCGATTTGCGGTGAAAAGTCCTACTAAGAACTCGAAACTTCAAATCGAAGTTCGTTACACCCATCACAAATCGAGTCAACTAAGCCCTCTCCTTTCAAAGAGAAGGAAACACCTCTTTTTTTTTCTTTCAAAGAGTGGAAAACACCTCTCAAGGATCTAGCCAACTTGCAGGAATCACCAAGAGAAATTTAAAGATTTGGGAATATCTTAAGGCTCCAAAATTGGGACCAAGGCTCGAAGGATAGAGCGAGAAAGCTTCTAGAACTGAAAAGATGCACATTAAGAAAAAAAAAAATAATAATAAATAAGGTCATATAGCCACTGTAAAGCTTCTCAGGCTTCGAATCGCAGAGTCACATCTTTGATTGGCAAGTAACGCCTTGGGCTCGACAGTGTGGGAGAGAGAGATATGACGAGAGGGGGAGAGAGGGAGGGAAGGGAGCGTGGGAGGGAGGGAAGGGAGCGTGGGAGGGAGGGAAGGGAGATGAGAGGAGGGAGACAAGGAAAGGGAAGGAGGAGGAAAAACAACTTTCCTCGGACCGAAACCGACTTGAAAAGACTCACCCAATATATTATGCGTTTTTTGAACTTCACATTATTTACAAATCATCTAAAAAAAATGACTTAGCAAAGGCAGGCAAAAAAGAAAGGAAAACAAAAATATATATATATATATAAAAAAATACATGTAAATCATCAGTGTTCTCTTTAGTTTGATTTTAACGTGCCAAAAGAAAAGATTCTTAAACAAAAACTCATCACAAGGGATCAAGTCACAAACTTCGAAATGTTTATAAAGATAAAAATATCAACACTAAATCAATGTCAACTACTATGTTACTTTTACATTATTTCTTCTTAAATTCCCTTGATTGTACTACAATTTTCTAACAAAAGACAAAAGTAGTAAATCAAACCAATAAATATCACGTGGTACATCGTACCTTTCCCAAACCCTAGACAGAATTTGAATCCTCTATTACCCTTATAAATTCTCAATTACGGAGAATTTCGACTTTTAATACACTACATCTTTCCTTCTCTTCCATTCTCCTCCCACTTCCTCTCCCTCCCTCTCTCTCTCCTCCCCTCTCCCTCTCTCCCTCTCCCTTTCTCTCTTCCTCCCCCTCCATAGAAAAACCCTACAAAGACTACCAATAATTTACCAAAAAAAATTATCAAACAATAATCCTCACCAGCTTGTTGACGAAACGATATCAAAGATTTAATCTTTAAAAACCCTAAAACCACCAAAAAAAATAAAACAAACTCAATGACTATACACGTGAAGCACACAAATTACTAATCTCTCCTCCATCCCTCCTCCTCCATCCCTCCTCCTCCGTCCCCCCTCCTCCATCCTTCCTCTTCCATCCCTCCTCCATCCCTCTCCTCCATCCCTCCTCCTCCATCCCTCCTCCATCCGTCTTCCCTCCCTCCCTCCTTCTCCATCCCACCTCCTGCATTCCTCCTCCATCCCTCCTCCATCCCTCCTCCATCCCTCCCTTCCTCCTCCATCCCTCCTTCGATGTTACCCTCTCTCCACAGACCCTTGAGTGACTGCGATGACTTCTTGGACCACAACATCCACGGTATTTCTTAAATGTTTTTTATAAAATTTGAGAATATTACGAGTGATTTTTTCCTTTGTTTCTGTTTCCTTATGCCACGCTATTCCCACTTCCGCTCTAATTTTGGAAACGACAAATCCATCTGCGGAAGTGGATTGAACGGTACGACGCGTTTCCACCTGTCCACATTAAACCGGTTCTAAATCAGTTTTTATCAGTTTTCAATCAGTTTTAATCAGTTTTAAATCAGCCTTTAACAGTTTTTAATCAGTTTTTATCATTTTTAAACCAGTTTTTATTTTACAGAATGTTTACCCTGAGGATGAAAACAAAAGCCTGATATGACTACAAATCCGCTCAAATACCAGTTTGAATTTGCTTTAAAGAAATAAATGCTATCTGAGAGATCGAGACAGAAACTTAACGACCGCAAACTCGCTTAAATAAATAAAATATCTCCGCGAACATCGAAACAAAATATTAATGACTGCAAAAGACAGAAGCTACCAGAAAAGCGACGCGACAGTAAGGAGGAAAAAAAGAAAAGCTATCTGTTGACATGTCGCCATACGATGGTTGAAAACGTTTGGAAACAAGTGTCAAGGTTCAAGAAAAACCTAAAAAACCCAAAAAAACCCAAAAAAACCCAAAAAAAACCAAAAACTCACCCGAAAATGGTCTCCGAAAGGAACATTGTGCATCGTTATCACTTCCTCCAAAACTGCAGAATGATAATCAGGCGAAATATACTTCTGTTGGACGGCCGAGATCGACGACCCAAAAGAACAAACTTGACGAGACATAACGTATTTTATCAACCTCTGAAGTTTTTTCTGCCCGGGCTCATCCTCGACTTCGTGCCACTCAGTACTCGAAAAATTTGTCATCCCAAGTTGTTCAGAAACTCGAATCTCGGTCTCCTTTTCCTGAACCACTTCCAAGAGTTGTTCGACCTGAAAAAGAGTTTAAGAGCTCAAAGAAGGAAATTAAAACTAGAGTCAGCATGGAAAGAAAGAAGAGGCAAAACAGGGAGGGAGGTGAAAGGGGAGAGGAAGACAAGATGTCAGGATTCTAGGAAATAAAGACAGGTAGGGGAGGAAAAGGAATCTCGATGTAGAATTCTATATACTTGCCTAAACAAGATCAAACGTCGGATGTAATATGTGAAAAAAAATGAAATTGTTCGTCTTATTTAGAATTTTTTTATTTTGAAATTTCTTACATCAGAGGCGAGGTTGAGAATTTCACCATACCATACTCGGAAACAGCGAAAAGAAGATATCAATATTGTAACAAACTAGAAAAGTAAAAACATCTCACTGTTGTACTCAAACATTCAACATGGAGAAATAAAATAAAAAACACAAGAGAAGTTGTTGACGAAGAAGATACCAAAGAAGAAAAATGAACGCAGAAAAAGTGAAAGCAGAAGTAGAAGTCGAAGAATTTTTCAACTACAAAACTTACCAAAACTGGAAGCTCGACGAGTGCTACTGCTTCCATTTTGACAAAGATTAAAAAGAAAGTAAAACAAAAGTTGACGAAGAAGACATTGAGAACAAAAAAGTGAGAGAAAAAGTAGATGTCGAAGAATTTAGTGATAAGAAAAACTTACCGAAACTGGAATTTCAACAAGTGCTACTTCTTCCATTTTTGCAGGTTCCACGCCCAAAAAGACTGCATTATCGTC
Organism: Zygnema cylindricum; assembly: GCA_037447655.1. NCBI lineage: Eukaryota > Viridiplantae > Streptophyta > Zygnematophyceae > Zygnematales > Zygnemataceae > Zygnema > Zygnema cylindricum. The sequence continues at coordinate 103,871 of JBBHKE010001060.1, read as the reverse complement.
GGCTTGATTTACCGCTCCCGAATTTTTCAGAAGGGAAGGATCCGAGGCATTTGCTTCTTCCACTTTTTCCAATCGTTGTTCAACAGGGAGAAGACGGTTTTTCCATAAAACCTCCACAGTTCTGTTGTAACAAAAAAATGAGCGAATAGAAAGCGAGAAAATAGAAAGGTTGACGTGTCAAAAGACAAAAATGGTATTTAGAGTGAAGCCGGAATCTAAAGGTTAAGAGAAACTTGGAAAAATGAACAGAGATGTCAATGGAGGGGAAGGGGAAGGATGGAAAGAGAGAGGGAGAGGGAAGAAGAGAACCAGAAAAGTAGAAAACTCCATGAAAATCAACCCAGAGTGCCCCAAAACAAATACCCAGAGGAAGTGGGAGAGGAAGGGAGAGGCGAAACCTCAAGGAAACTAATAAACCATGATATCCAGGTAAGGACAAGATTTCACTTACCGAAATGCGACATTTGGCCTCACAAAAGACAAAAAGCGAAATTTCATTCTCCCTTGGGCATCAGTTCCATACGATCCCACTCTCGAATCGTTACCTTTGCCTTTCTTTAAATAAATAGTTATACTGGGGTTAATAAATCGGCCCAACGGATTAATGGTGGGGGCGTATTCTTTAATTTCTTCAATGTCCTCCCAAAGAAGAGTAAAGTGTGTTCGTATACCGAACAAATTGGTAAAAAAACCAAGCATGCGGCTCGAAACAAAAAGTCGTCCCTTTACAAGAAAAGTCAAAGCCCAAAAAGAAAACATAATGAAAATACTACAACAAATTTATCACTTTTTGTCTAATTATTTGACTCCGAGATGTCCTTCTTGCACCACCTTTACGTGGTATTCCACAAGATTTAACGTGGGTCTTTCAGAAAATTTTCTCTGTTTAGCGTATAACGTGAGTCAAAAAGAAATGCATATAATTTTTTGTAGATTGACATACTACATCAAGGTGGATTAATAATAATAAGACAAAGAGAAATTTGCCATCACCACAATCCCTCATAATGATAATCCGTGTAGATGATGACAAACCATAAATCCAGACATTTCTCCGTATAAACTCATGCTAACAATTGAACATTCTCAAAAACCCAACTATAAAAATTCCATTCTAGCTATTTGTCTTCTTTCCAAAAATAACAAACGTCATTGTTCCTTCACAAACTGTCCTAGCCCCATGATCAGAAACGCGGTTGAAAAAAGAAGTCAACAAAAGATGAAAAAAACAGATGTTGTTTCTCTTTACCTGAAGTGGTAGTTTCTTTTTGACCGCACATGTAAAGTCATTAATGAGTAGCTCGTTATCCGGCAGCGAAAAAAGTCTTTGAAACGCGGCATTTTTTTGCGAATTTTTACGTCCCATCTGAAATAAACAAGCAATTTACTTTAAAAACATGTCAACTGAAACTCACATGCTTCCTTACCCAAAACATAGACTTACACGGAAAGGCTTAATTGATTCTTCCTTTATAATTATTGTTTTCTCTTCCGTAACTGCAATGTAAAGATCCATAAAATACACCCATGAATGCAGGAAAACAAAACAACAGAAAAAACAGAAGGTCCGTCACAATAACACACCTTGGTTCCAGTTTCTTTCTCCAACTCTTCGAGAAATTTTGGCATTTTCTCTGAAGTATTTGTAAGGAAAACACGCAAATGCAGACATGAATTTTGGGCCTTTGCTCGTTTTCCTTCCAATGGGATCCACATATCACCATTAGATGAATGTTTCAGAAAATTTATCTCCGTCCTTCCAATCAATTCTGCTGTTGCAAATGGACCATCGTAGTCGAGAATTTCCACATCCATGATAGACGGAGGATCATCGAAAGCGTCAAATTCAAGTATCTCTGAAAAAAAAAAGAGGAGGTTCTTTAAGAGTCTGTCCCATTTGTCAGTTCCCATATGACTATCACCACTATTAATTTTGGGTTGTGTTAGCAAACTTCTGCATGCATTATCAATGCTATAATTATCTTCCACAATAACCCACTGATTTGTTCTAAACCAAAATACAATTGTTGACTTTAAAGCCGTTAGAGACACTGAAAGACAGTAGTGAACATTGTACTGTTTCGACTCCCAATTTTGTTCCAGTTTCCATCTTTGTGTCCATATCCTTCCCGTCCCCCTTATCTTCTGGTCCCATTCTCCCACCATTTATGTTGCCTTGGTCCATTATCTCCCCATCTTAGTCTCTCTTCTATCTCAAATCATAGGTGTGGGATCAGTTGACTTCACACTAAAACTCACCATTCCAACATGGATTCAGGGACTGCAGTTTTACAGAACTGGTGCGAGTTTTCCCGTTACATGTAAATATGACATATGGATCAGCCTTTCCAGTGAGTCCTGTTGCTGGCAAATTTTCTGCCTCTAAAAGCGTGATCGTGACGAGCCACCCATTTCCGTTTGCTTTCAAACCGTGATCTCCTTCTGTAAATCATAACATCTCCACGTAGATGAAAACTAAGGTCTCTATCTGAATAAAAGTAACGACCCAGAACTTTTAAAAAGGATATGGCTTCTGGTTTTCTATTTTTTCTTGCACTCCCTTATTTGACAAAAACAACTAGATATACTCTCTTATTTGATAAAGCCAAGACAAACAAATAACAGACCCAATTTTGTACATCAAATTATTTTGACTGATCTTGGTTAGGACTCGGTTCTTCTACAAATGGATGGAGGAAAAGAAAGAAGAAAGATACAGACAATCCTTGAAAAACCGAGCTGTTCAGGAATTTTGAACTCACTGTTTAGCAAATTTGCAGCAATAAAATGACATAACCGTTGCAATGTTCTTTCAGCACAAATAACAATAATTGCAGAAATGAATAACTCAAGGTAGGAATCTGGTAAATCGATTCCCCAAAATTCAAGTCCAATTAACCTCGATTGCGGGGAACTTTTCCTAAATTGAACGGGCAAAAGGACAAGAAATAGAAGAGTGAGGCCAAACGCCCCATAATCCAGATACTGGAAAGCCTGCATGAAGATATTTGGAGCTTCTTTTTTTTCTTCTGTTTCTACAGGTTTCTCCTCCACGTCTTTCTTCGAATAGCTTGGGGCAAATTCAATAATCATCTGTTCAACAAAACAGGAGAACATATGTAAATTTAAAATACTTGCGGTCAAATAGGATTGACTGCTGTAATACAAAAGATTAGAGGGCACAGCTCACTGTAATTAGTATGGATTTTTTAAGCAAACGCGTATGCAGAAGCACAAGGCAAGTACAGACAATGTCTCACATTTCCAAATAACGTGTGCCTACTTTGAACTCAAGTTTTCTATGAAAGAGAAACCTTAAATTTCCCAAAAAAAGCATTAAACAGACATCTTCAAAAACTACACTCCAGGCCGGTCGCGGTGACCAGAATATTAAGCCAAAAAGGAAATAGCAACCAGATTATGGAAACGAGTTGCAAATAATAAAAAAAGGCTAAACAGAAAGCCTGGGACGTGGAAACAGTTAGATCACCCACCTGCGAGAAGAGCTTATAGGTGTCTCTGATTCCATTTCTCATACCATTTTCAATCATGCCTTTCATCATAGTGGAATGTAGGAATTTAGCGGACCAGGAGATGACAAGACGTGACGCATTTTCTGCAAATCCGAAGCCAAGAGAATGGCATTGCACAATGAGTTTCTTATCAGTTTTAAAACTGTTGGTTGTCTTATAGGCACGCTTTTCTCTACTACAAGCGTGTAGTAATCCACTAACAGTACAAATTACGGTTGACAAGTAATTTACGGTACTGTACGGTTCACCGAAAATAGTAAATTTGGAGTAGTTCTACTGCACTCAAAACCAGTTACTCCTGTTTTAAGTGCCTTGCTCTACAGCACGGCACAATAAGGAATCCGCAACCTCGGCCTCACACCTGAGAAAAGGGACGAGAACTAATATTTGCTACTTTCATTTATGTCCAGATCAGATGTTTATTCATCAATTGTTCACACCTCATTGTGTGGACTGACTTTGTAATGTATGCACATTGTTCAAGTGTGTGCAGTAACTGTCCTTTTCTATATTCTTCCATCCAGGGTTGAATTGCACATTCATTTGTGTCCAGTAAATATCTCTAGTGTAAAAAGACTACAAGAAAGTTCTTTGTAACTGTATTACCATTGCTAATCTACTCCCAATACAAACCACTCCCAGATAGATGCATCCTCCACTAACTCAACAATGTAAATAATTCACCATCAAAAACACACAGAAAAGGACAATAAACTACCTTGGAAACAGTAGTGTTCAATAGAATAGTAGAGCTTTTAGCTGCTACAAACGATCACCAATCAGTGTTGAGTTTGAACAGGTCGACCAAAGACATAATCTTTACCAACCATCGATAACATCGATGACATCGATTTCTGGTAATAACATCTCAGCCTCTAGCAAAACCTTCCCCCATTCACACCTGGACCAATATCAAAACACAAACAATCCCAACATACATGATTTGACAGAACTTACCACCATTAGGGACGATACAATATTGAAGTTGGGTGAGAAATGTATTTCCGTAAGGCACATCGGGAGTCGAAACGCTTACTTCAACCACGTATCCACCTGAGTCTGCCCTAACATAAGTGTATGTCTCTGTCGCCAAAACAGACTTCACTATAGAACTAGGAGGAGTCATGTAGGTCATAACTCGTTGTATTAGAGCTCCATTCTCCTCCTCCTTTTTCCACGGACCAATGTTGAGGGCGTCTAGTTTCCTTTCAGAATTCGTTCCTTAACAGACAAGGAAGAAGGGAAGAGAAAGGACACAGCCAGAGATATGATGTCGAAGAGAAAGTGGAAAAGTAAGAGAGGAAGAGAATGTTTTGGGGACTTTGTTAAAGTGTGTTAAGGAGCAGATTGTACTTTTGAAAAGTTTCAGTTGACTATGATAGAAGGCAAATTAACACAACCGCCACAACTGTGCATAGTGGAGTCGATTTTCGTTACGAGACAAATCAAAAACCCACAAGAAATGGTCTTCTTCTTCTTCTTTTCCTACTGCTTCTTCTCGAAGATCAATGTGTTAAAAAGAAAAACTCAATTTCTAACGTTTTTAACAGAATCAGATGCTTTTGCACAACTCAATTGGAGATTTCCACCCATCATGCTAGAATACAGAAGAGCATTCAAAATTCACCACAACAATGCCAATAGATAAAATCTATTAATACAGTCAAAAAACAATTTTGGTTAGAACCCCTTTGCATTCATTGTATATAATTCACGATCATTCATCTTGTATCATTTTAACAAAAATTGTGCCGGAATTTCACATTTTGCAAGCCCAAAGTTTGACGAGACAACCAAGAACTCATTCACAAGTCAAGGAAAAAAAACAAAAAAACTCAGAATAAACTTGCTGGTCATCATCCAATTGTGACTCTAATGTTATAACTCACGACAGCGTGACAGGAAGCTCCCTAAAAAAACCTAATAAACCCTCCAAAACCATCAAAAACAAGTGAAAAGCATGTAAAGCCAATATACACTCTGACCTTCTCTTCCAGTGTATCCCTCACCTGAGGTCCATTCAGTCCAAAACTCCGAGTCAGGTTTAAAAATAAGCGCGTTAAGCTCTTTAGCTGAACACCCAAATAGATGATCGACAACTGTCCCTCCGGGATACGGCGGTGGTAAGTCTCCTTTACTCGGTACACAACTGTGGTCTTCGTCAAACCAGGAGGCAGGAATCTCGGGAGGAGAATTCCCATTTTCTTTACAGTCAGATGATTCCGATCCCTCGACATGCGTCACGTTCTTGTTGTTGTTGTTATCCCATTTTTCTGTCACGTTTTTCTTTGGAGGGGAGGAGGATGTGCTTGCTGACCTGCCCGGAAATGGAAGAAGTGAAGGCACCTAGAGAAAGAGAGAGCGAGAGAGAGCGAGAGAGCGAAAGGAGGCGTGGGTGGGCGGGGAGGGGGAGGGGGGGGAAGGAGGGAGGGAGGGAAGGGGGGTAGATTATGATGAGGAGGGATGGGAAGGATAGGAGGTACCTTTGAAGGAATAATCGGAACAAACGATTTGGAATCCCAATGGACGATTTTGAATGGTCGATTTTACTGATCTTAATGTGCCATGTGTAGACTCGGTATCGGTAGAAAAGGAGCTTGAATCCGACGAACACTCAGGGCTTCCATTGCTATTGCTCCGATTACTCTGAGTCAGTGAGGAAGGGAGAAGCTCAGAGAGAGGGGCAGCATTACTCGGTCGTCGAGAAATGGAATCGTCTTGGCCCCAGAGGGACAAGCCCACCAAAATTTCCCCTGAACAAAAAAGACAAAAAAAGAACAGAAAACATAACGATGGCCAATAAATTAGTCGAATATTGACAAACTATTATCATCAAATTTATCATCACAGGGTCGTTGGTTGTCACTCAGAAACATGCATTGAAAAACCCTTTTTTTATTTTTTTATTTTTACAATGTCCATAACCAATCATAATATGTAAGCTCCAGTCCATTATAGAACCAGCATTCCAACAGAAGCCAAAGAAAAATTGTCGAAACGCAAATTACAGCCCCGTTCAAACAATATGGATTAAGGAAAGAAGAAGGAGAGACAGAGAAGTAATAATAATAATAAAAAAGGCAAGACAGGATTACATTACAAAAGAAAGCCAACCTTTTAGAGAAGAGCATGTGACATTATTATTTGATCAACATGAAAAAAAGGACGAGAGACAGAGATGACAATAGAAAAGGAAGTTAGGACAAAAAAATAAGGAGGTAAGACAAAGTAAGGGAGGTAAGGACAAAAGAAAAGGAGGCAGGAACAAAAGAAAGAAGGTAAGGATGAAAGACAAGGTTTTTAACTCACCGCTCACTCGCATTTTCGACTTTGGGTTCTTCTTTTGAAGCGGATACCATGTAGGGTGAATGGTTTGCGACTCCGCCTCCGTTACTTCTTTAACCGAAATCAATATTTGTCCCAAAAAATCGGCTGTGTGAAAAAAATCTTCATCCCAGACGACTATTTCTACCGTGTCGTTGACTTCGTCCTCCACCCTCAGAATAAATTCGTCATTCCAAACGGGGTTGAGATTCTTGTATATGGTGGAGGTTTTCGCAGTCGATTTTCCGAGTTGAATACGGACGAAAGGATCCGATAAGCCATTGGAATCCTTAGCGGCGAGATTACGAGCTTCAATAACTCGAATTTGAAGCTTTGGAGCCATGTTTTTGGAGCCCTTGAAGCTGGACTTCTTCGCGGGAAATGATAAGATTTTCTGAAAAAACGCCACGGTTATGACTTAAAAAAACCGTTCCGTTTCATGAAATGAAGTTTTGACAACTGCCAGGAAGGAAGTAAGGAAGGCAAGAATATCAGTCAGAAAAAAAAAGCCAAAGAAGGCCAAACTGTGGTAGTCTATTCTAGTTAGGGCAAGAAAAGGACAAACAAAAAAAAAACACCAGCAGGGAAAAACTCAATCAAAATTTGCCACAGCCGTATCTGAAATAAAACTGAAATTACATCATTGTAAAAAAGCTACTTACATATTTTCTGTAATTTAATATTTTCTGGTATTGTAGAAAACAACCTGTTGCAATATGATTGTCAGTGGAGTTGAAAACAGTCACCTTGCTGAATTACAAGGTGACAATAACACCTAAAATATAACTAACTAACTAACTAACTAACTAAATAAATAACTAGCTTTGTTTTAACATATCAAAGGGAAAGTAAAACAGAGTTCCACAAAAATAAAACAAAGTGATTCGTAAATATGATGTTCCAGAATGGTAAATACAAACATTTTAATAAGCGAAAGGAAGCTACAGTAATTGTACATGTCTTCTATTAGTACTGCAGTAAACTTGTAAGTGTACACATAAAAAAAACCTGTTCTTTGTATATTGTGCTTAATAAAAAAGAAAGAGAGTTGGAAAAAAAGCTTCAATACTTACAAATTAGGTCAAACTGACAGGAAAAATAGCTCTTACATACTACAGTACTGTAGCTTGTTTATCCGTAGATTATAGTACCGCAATGTACTTCTCCTTTCTCCTACAAGATTTGCTCTGCTACATTTGGTTTTGTACTAGGAAAAAAAGTCAACGCGAGTCTCCAAGTTATTTTTCCAGGAGTTATTGCTCTTTTTCTTCACTCCTGTAGATTCCTCTCCATGTTCCTGCGTCTTACAAATTTAAGAAAATGCAAATCACGTCACGCTTATGCGGCTCTTCGCTGCAGCTACACGATTGGCTGAGTACCAATTAGTACGTAATTAATAGTTAGGATAGCTTTACATGTTTCATTCAGGAACTTTCCAGGTTAGACCGCTCAAACCGTACGAAATTTTCAACTTCTATCGGACGACCAATTAGAGATGGCATCCATACGAACAGCCACGAAAAGTCACTGCTGAAAAAATTGAAAAAAAATGAAAGTCAGCATGGATACTTGACTCGTATAGTCATCTAAAGACTTCTGACAGGTGTCAACCTGACAGATCTCCTATGTACCGGATTCTGCTGACTAGCCAGAAAATGCTATCTATTTATATGACGTGTGAAATTGTGCAGCTTGGCCAGTTGACGAGGACGACTTCATCTGCTTCTGCTTTTGACAAGTGGCAAGGAAACATTTTTTCGGTGACGTGGCGAAAAGGTAACTTATTATTGGCAAAAGCATAAACCATAAGCTTCATAAAAAGGTGTGACTGCTATGGGTGGCGTTCCATTACGAAATTCTGCAATCGTAAAAACAACATTACAGAATGCTACACTTTGAACGCTGTTCTTTCGCGCAGTGTCTGTAATCCACGTGCTACGAAATGAGTGGTACCACGTAAAATAAGATCGTATATTGAAAATCGTCAAATATTTTTTACACCGACCAGCTTCAACTCGAAATCGTCATTTGCATACCATGTAAGTGCGGACCAGGGCATCGTACCACACACAATTTGTACTCTTCGCAAACTCTTGTCAGATGCCAGCTCATTATTTGCAACGCTTGTCAGATGCCAGCTCATTATTTGCAACGCTTGTCATTATTTGCAACGCTTGTCAGATGCCAGCTCATTGTTTTTAGGGTTTCTCATTTTTCGCGTGACGAATGAGCGCTTCCACAAATAGTGTGACGAATACAAAAATAGCGCGACGAAAGATCACTTTCGTGATTTCCGTTGAATTTTTGAATCCATATATCATGTGCGAAATTTTTCGATTTCCGTTGGTTTGCCGTCGCGACACGCACATTCATTATCCAACGTGTCGCGGCTCAATTTTTTTTGGAAATGGTGATGTACCTCCTCGAGGTACATCACCATTTACAGAAATTTTCGAAGCGAATGCTTCGCGAAAAAACATCCAACTGTCATTGTTACCTCCCAGACATTTGGAGAGTTTTGGCAAGATTCTCTGTAATGTTGCTCGCGTATAAAAACAAAATAAGAGGTACGGTGTAGTACGGATAGCTCCGGATTTTTGTAAACAACCTCACTTTTCGTCTGATGGAACGCCACCCTTATTAGTGAAATTCAATTTAGTCTAAGCACGTGTTAGTGCTCGTAGGGTTACGCTCCATTGGCACATAAAACGCACGTTTTGATCATAAAAAGCACTTTTAAAAAAATGCGATGACTTTCTAAAGTAGACCGTGAAAAGCTCAATGATTGGCTCAACCGCGGGAAGACAAAAAAAGAAAGAAAAACAGGATACTCTACTATTGCTCCTAAAAATTATAATAGCCTTTGTACGGAGTCCCAAAGAAGGACGTTATTCGTCCAATCCGGGAGTTTGATCCCAGAATTGAAATTGTGACAATAAAACAACCAAAAAAATGTTTTTTTCTCATATTTTATTATTTTAAACCCTTGCTTACCTTTTGGTTTTTGTTTGGAAAACTGACACGTGGCATCACGCAAAAGTTCGTTTTATGAGCCAAAACGGGCGTTCTACGAGCCAATGGCGCCCTTTCGATCCTTCGGTCTATACAAAAAAGTAAGAATATTCAGTGCGAACTCCGCCAACCGTGAGAAACTTTTCCTGTTTCCCATACGAAACAAACTAAGGGTGGCGACACATGTATCGAAAACATTTAAAAATGTTGAACCGTTCACGTGTAAAACTTGTAGAGTTGACGTGCCTACGTAACGACAATTTTATAGTGTTGTGTATCGGCAAGGATTTGCTGATAACCGATATGGACCTTTTTTCAAGTACCCAATAATCGATATATTGGTACGATATATCGTTATCGGTGTTATCGCCGATAAATAACCGATATTTATCAGTATTTATCGGCGATAACACCGATATTGATAACTATCGGCGATATATGTACGGACCGTAAAGATAAGTGTACGGCGAGTACACTCAACTGTACGTCATATTCCTCGGACACGCGGTGGACCCCCTTCCCCCCGATTTTGGTACAAAACCGCGATTCCAAACCCTAAAGCTAATATCCCTAACAAGTACGGAAAATACGGCCACTGTACGTACATGTATGAAAAGTGTGCGGCAGTTATACCGAATACACGGAATTTAAGGAAATGTACTCTAAAACCCTAAAAATCATATATATAACCCTAAAAAGTACGAACATATACGGAAAGTGTATATAACTGTACGAAAAATGTACGGGTGCAATGGAAGGTACTATATTATACAAAGTCAGTAATATAATACAGTATGTTATAAAGTACTATTGTATGCAAACTATATTTTTTTTAAGTTATCGCCGATGTGGAATTTGTTGGTCTCAGACCGATATATCGGAACTTCTGACCGTTCGATAACCGATAACTATCGGTATCGGTGTTATCGCGATAACTTTTTTACCGATACACAACACAACAAAATACGCCCAAAGACAGCCAAAAGTAATATTTTTCAGAGATCTTTCATTTGATACCATTATTGCCTTTTTTCATTGCAAGAATTGTGAGATAGACGCGGTACTGTAGTGGGAGAGGGAGAAAGAACGAAGCGCCTTCACAAACTTCGCTTTTGTGAAATGGCATCCGTCGCTCGAGACCCCTCAGCCCTTGTGCGGAACAAAATCCGCGGAATAAAATCCGCGAAATAAAAACCGCGGAATAAAGTACGCACAGGCTGATACCTGTTGTGGGTTTTTCTTTTGGGTACTCCGCGCAAAATTTTTTCAAAGACCTCCGACATGTGCGACAACGTCTGCCTATTCGTTCACTTGCTGAAACTTAAGTTAAAATCACCTTGCAAGGTGATTTGACTAAAAGTTTGAAGATGAGCTGGAGCGACGCAAATTTTTTAGGGTTTTTTACATTTAAAGTTTCAAAGTGACGCAAATTGTATTCTGGTAATTGCATTTTTTTGGTATGGCTGAGGATTTTCTCTTTGCGGGCCAAGTTTTGGAAGAAAACGACAGAAAAAAAACTCTTACTTTATCACATGGGAAAGTGCCCTTTGTAATAAAGTCGGGAGAAACTTGTGGGGACCTGTTCGCACGCGCTCAAACGTCGATTTGTTCCAACGTCGATTTGTGAACAGAGGCTATTGCGGCCACACTATGGGAAAGGGTAGATAAATCAGTATGTACGTTAATCAGCAGTGATGTTCTTTTGGCTTTTTAGTGTGTGCGTTAATTAGCGGTGATCTTCTGTTGGCTTTTAAGTCCCTGAACACAACATAGCATTGATACCAAATAGCATAAACAACGCTATTTGTTTCTTTCCACTAACAACGATTCACGGTATTCAGTGTACGATTTCGGTACGTCAAAGTAGGCATTTTGGATCTGAGACTCTGACTCTTCTCTCCTCTCCGCCCTAACCCACATTTCCATATCCTCTCTCCTCACTCTCAATCATAGTTTTAAAGGTGAAAGTCGCCCATACAATATGCCTATTGTATGTAAATTTTACAATAGTACCTTAAGACCCATATTGTATTGGCTGCAAAATGAAATAAAATAGTAACAGTGTTGAGTTGCACATCGATCGATGGAGAATTAAATGTCATGTCTAAATTTTGAAAAACATTTGGACAAAAAAATGTTTTTCTGTGAGTTTTGAGGTACTTTTTATTTAAACCGTCAGATTTGGACGATCGGACGGTCGCTGATGAAAGTAGCGATCTAAGAAGATCACATGGAAAGCCCATAACACAACTTACGATAGGACTATCGTCAGATTCGAACGATCGGACGGTCGCTGATCAAAGTAGCGATTTAAGAAGATCACATGGAAAGCCCGTAACACAACTTACGCTAAAAGCGGTCTATTCAAGGCCTACGAAAAAACGCCTACTCTTGAACTATGCTCTCAATACATTTTTTCTCTACCCCTCCCCTCCCCTCCCCTCCCCCCCTAGGAAGTGAGAGGGGAAGGGGAAGTGGACGGGGAAGGGAGAGGATAGAAAGCGAAGAAGAGGGCAAGAGCAAACTAGGGAAGACAACCTAAAAGTAAGAAACATCAACTATATGTTGCTTAATTGGTGTATTGTGAATATTAAATGTTCATAATAAGACTCATTAAAAGCTAATATTCTGTTCCGTTAGATTGCCTGTAATATAATATGGTACACATCAAAGGTAACTGCCCTATGAGAAGCTTATAATAAAACAAACAGGACGGAATGTTTTGGCATTACGACAGAACATTTATTGCACTTTTCAAATATTTGGGATCGAGAAACAATTTATTAACAACTTACTCAGAAGAGGACACATCCAGGAAGCCTACTGCGCCGTGTATCGTAACTAGCATAAAGAATAACAACAAAACAAAGTGCAACATCCAAACTTCGCATTTCAAATTTTTTAAAGAAAAAGATTAAGAAAAGAACAAGACAATACACCAGGCATCTTTCTTCCTATTGTCAGGCACAATAGACCGATATACCACATACATACAAACATTGTTAAAAGTGAAGCCCTCACATCAGATAGCCAGACACTAAAAATAACATCCCACTTCAACAGATTCCACCTTAGAAACCTTGTTAAGGGTTTCAACAGTTAATCATTATAGATAAACACAACAGCTCATATTAAGTCTCCAATTGTCTTCTTCAAAATCCTTGTCACCATGCTAAAAAGCCGCGATTGAAATTAATATACAGAAAAAGGAGCGTGAAGAAAACTCAACGATACACTAACTCACATTTTCCCTTCCTTTGCTTTAAAAAAATGAATAATTACATTAACACAACAAACAGTTGAAACATTATTGAATTCTTTTACTGACTGCCTTATCCGCTTCACCACTCAACTCTACAGATATCTCACCCCCTCCCTCTCCCGCTCCCACTCCCTCCCTCTCTGTCTGTCCTTCAGAGGTTTCACTACCTTCATTCTTTCCATAAAATACTCCAACAGTCAACACGATCCACCAATCCAATATCCATCAATACCATCTCCTATTTATTTTAGGTCTTCAAAATTTGGAAGTATTCAATATACTTTTTGGGAATTCATTATAATTGTAGATAATTTGTTATAACTTTTGGATATCTATGAAATTACTAACGTTTCTTCAATTCGACTTCACAAATCCAATAACCAATCAATATCCACAGTCCCTCCAGGAGCATCTATCAACCGTAAATCTTTCGGCAATCTAAAAGCGTTTTGTCGAACCAATCGTCTTCCAGAATTAGGTCTGGATTTAAAAGCATTTTGTCGAACCAACCGTCGAACGTTTCCTAAAACACCGGTTCGGTTCGAATTTCCACTATCCGCGTCCGAACATTCCTCATCCATTTTCTGACACGTGGAACCAATCTTGTACCTCGTCAAATTTAATTTATGACACGTGGCGTCACTTCCACTCTCAGTCCTGTTTCCTCCTCCAAGCAAATCTCTCAACCGGAGAGAATCCAAAGACTCAAAACAGGTCTCTTCTGTCAGACAGGAACTTTGAGATTCCGTCGAAACTTCCTGAATACCAATTCTTATAGGGAAAGGAGCAAGTCCGGGGAGCTCTATAAAATCCGCCATGGCTAGTACCTCAGCCTCTTTCTTTAACTCTCTTTCCTTCTTTACCCCTGCCTCCTCTAACTCGCCTTCTTCTTCGACCTGTCTTTTACACGCCTTTCAATCAAAGATAAAACTCTTTCGTTTCCTCTCTCTCTCTCACTCGCTTGCTTTCTCCTATTCTCTCTCTCTCTCTTCCCCACTCTCTCTCCAACTCCCTTACGCCTACTCTCTCTCTCTCTCCCCCCCGCTTTTTCACCCTTCCACCGATGGAAATGTGTGTCTGTTCCTCTTTCCCCAATCCCTTTCTTTTTTTTCTCTCTCTCTCTCTCCCACTCTTGTCCAGAAATTTATAAAAATTTAAACCTAAAACAGAAACCAGACTCCGAAATCAAAACAAAAGAAACAAAACCACAATTAATCTCCTGTTTACAAATAAAGCACCAGTTTTAAAACTTTAAAAACTACTTTTAATTTCCAACAGTTTCTAGGTGTTCTTTCAGCTTTGAACCGACATAAAAACTTAAAAAAGTATTAAATGATGTAATATTTCAAGTGCACAGAGTTTTTTTTCACTGTAGTTAAAAGGTAAAAGTTTGCTTTGCCTTCAAGAAACAATAACAGTTTTTGTTGAGAGAAAATCCCAGGCTGTAAGAAACCCTAAACCGAAAAAGTTACAAAGATGATAGAAACTGGCGGAAGACTGCGGCTAATGTACTATCAAAGATTGGACTGCAAAACAAAATAAAAATTAAATAAAACGGCCGCAATGTGAACACCGTTTCGAGTACGCGGTTGTTAAAAGATCCGACGGTACGTCAGGTTCCTAGAAAAATCTAACGGTCAAACAAGGTAAAGGTTAAGGGCTAAATAACCGACGAACAAAGACGTGGCTGTCCAGCTAAGCTGCAATGTGAACGCTGTTAAGAACGTAGCTGTTTCTGGCTATTTACAGAAGTTCTAACGAAGAAGATTTTATTCGAAAAACGGTGGTTAAACCATAGCTATTAAAGATCTAACGGCCAAAAGTTTTGAGATTGAGGTTGAATAACCGGCGAACGAACACGTGGCTATACAGCTATGAAGTTTTAAAACCAAAAAGGCGCCACCGCGAAAATATCGAGAAGGTTGCCGGGCGTGAACACGGTTTCGGGGACGCGGCTATTTTGAGTTTTGACTACAAGTACACCGTGAATCGCTATCAGTGTTATTAATGTTTTTTTTGCCACTTAAACGATCTCTTATCTGTGCACACGTGTTTAATTTTTAATGGAAACAACCGAGATTTTTTTGTTTTATTAGCAACCTGCTCGATTGAAAATCTAACAACTGCACACGTGGCGAAGCCACAATAGTTTACGCTGCAAAAAAAAATATAACACTAATAGCGATACAAGGTAAGTTTTCGTCAGAGGTCACGATCGGGTACTTGAGTCCGTACTGATCCGTACCCTGCCTGCTGGTCCGGAATGGATTCGGGTGCTAAATTTCGGGGGCCGGCCGGATTCGGCCGCGTGATTCAAAAAAGAAAAAAAAAATCGGGTGCGGCCGGGTAAGCAAAAAGGGTATGTACGTACCATTACCGTACAGTACTGAAATGTACTGTACAGTACAGTACACCATGAATCGTTATTAGCCTTATATACGCTATATCGGCACCCCAAAATTTTGACATGGATACCTTAAATATAATAAATTACACTATTTAAGAACATGGACCATAATCTGCCACGTCTCCTAAAACTAAATTAGAATGAATGACGCTAATTTTTTCTTTACACTAATAATTTCAATACGCTAATAACGATTCAAGGTGTACTGTACCTAGGCTACAGTAATGTAAACCGTGAATTGCTATTAGTGTTAATGTTTTTTTCGTCTCTTAAAACATTTTTTCTCCGTACACATACGATTGTGAATCTGACGGTGGATATTGAAAGATTAAATTCTCAGCCTCCGATTGGCGGTCTCAAATTGAAAATTGGACAAGTGTGTACAAAGAAAAGATGTTTTAAGTAGCGACGAAAGATTTATCACAAATAGCGATACGCGGTGTACTCTACCGAGTGCAATAATGCGTAAAATATCGTCTACTACAAACACGTCTCCGATATCACTACAAACCCCGATATTTATCCCACGAGGCAGCAAATTCCCTTTCCCGCCTCGGAAACTTGAATGTTGCCGCCTCTCTTTTCAAATTCCTGAATTTGAATTTCACATACTGTACAGTGAATTGAAATGCCATCCTCCCTAAACCTAAATTTTCGCCCTTCTGCTGCTCTTTACATGAGATTCACCAGATTTACCAAGGGATTTTCTTATAAACAAATGGTCTTTTGATTTATGAACTTCGTCAAACCATACACTATGGTATCTACTCATGGCTTGTAACTTGGAGAAACTAGGGTTTTGTTTGGAGTAGATTGACTCATTATCCTCTACACAGTTGCAAAGCCTGGTATTGTTTTTCTACAGTTTTTTAGGTCTTTCCGGGGGTTTTCTCAGAGTATAATGGCTCATTTTGTCATCTGTTTAGCCTGCTAAGAGTGTGCCTCTAAAGTTTTTCTAGGTTTTTTTAATGTATTTCAGGGTTTTTAAAAGTTTTTCTTTTTCAAACAGTATTTGCATAAGAATGAAAATTAGAGCTCTGCAATGTTTGCCGCAAGCACATAAGTAAAGGAGAGAAATTTCTGTCAATTTTTTGTTTACAGAATCGTTGATCGATTGAAACTAATTACATAGTTTCAATTTTACTTAATACGGTGTAGTTTAATACACATGTGATCGTACCTCTCCTCCCTGTACATCACCATTTACAGAAATTTTCGAAGCGAATGCTTCGCGAAAAAACATCCAACTGTCATTGTTACCTCCCAGACATTTGGAGAGTTTTGGCAAGATTCTCTGTAATGTTGCTCGCGTATAAAAACAAAATAAGAGGTACGGTGTAGTACGGATAGCTCCGGATTTTTGTAAACAACCTCACTTTTCGTCTGATGGAACGCCACCCTTATTAGTGAAATTCAATTTAGTCTAAGCACGTGTTAGTGCTCGTAGGGTTACGCTCCATTGGCACATAAAACGCACGTTTTGATCATAAAAAGCACTTTTAAAAAAATGCGATGACTTTCTAAAGTAGACCGTGAAAAGCTCAATGATTGGCTCAACCGCGGGAAGACAAAAAAAGAAAGAAAAACAGGATACTCTACTATTGCTCCTAAAAATTATAATAGCCTTTGTACGGAGTCCCAAAGAAGGACGTTATTCGTCCAATCCGGGAGTTTGATCCCAGAATTGAAATTGTGACAATAAAACAGCCAAAAAAACGTTTTTTTTCTCATATTTTATTATTTTAAACCCTTGCTTACCTTTTGGTTTTTGTTTGGAAAACTGACACGTGGCATCACGCAAAAGTTCGTTTTATGAGCCAAAACGGGCGTTCTACGAGCCAATGGCGCCCTTTCGATCCTTCGGTCTATACAAAAAAGTACGAATATTCAGTGCGAATTCCGCCAACCGTGAGAAAATTTTCCTGTTTCCCATACGTAACAAACTAAGGGCGGCGACACATGTATCGAAAACATTTAAAATGCTGAACCGTACACGTGTAAAACTTGTAGAGTTGACGTGCGCACGTAACGACAATTTTCGCATGGCTGCGATTAGCTTTACAAATTCAACATAGCATAAACAATAATTACGGCAATGGCTTTACGAGTAAATCAAGGCAACAAGAATCGGTACTTTAAATCTTGGTGTTATTATGTAAAAGTGGATGTCGTATTACAGACCTTCGGGCTTCTGACTTAGGGTATGTCTCCATGTACTTGAAACTTAGAGAATTTACTTTGTTTTTTAGCGCAGATCCGGCGGACCCGGATTTCGGGTGTCCCTATGTGTACCAAACGAAGTTGTCACTTAAGGGCGTGACGATTGTATACGTCGACAATGCCTGTGACGGTTGTCGACATGTACAATCTGTGATGACACACGTTATTTTTTGTAACTGCTTGTGACGTCGCATGACTTTTCGTGACATTGTAGATGTACCGCCATCTAGCTTGTGCCGTTTCACGGTTGAAGAAGATGCAATTTGCCTTTGCGTCTCTTGTCCGCTCGACGTAAAATGGCATCGGATCTTGAGACCCCTGGCGAAATAAAATCCGTACCAGGCGCAAACTGACAAAACCAAACAAATTGTGTACTTTGCTTTGTCGTACCTGAACGCAAACGGACAAAACATAGCGGATCGTGCACTTTTCGT
Organism: Zygnema cylindricum; assembly: GCA_037447655.1. NCBI lineage: Eukaryota > Viridiplantae > Streptophyta > Zygnematophyceae > Zygnematales > Zygnemataceae > Zygnema > Zygnema cylindricum. Next base: position 85,679 of record JBBHKE010001060.1, on the reverse strand, counting down.
CGTCGCTTGAATTCTTTTGAAATTTCTTGAAAAAAAATTGCACGTGCGACTACGTGTTTCTATTTGTTTTTAAAAAATTCTTTGTTTTAAAACACATCTTCCCTGTGTTTTAAAGAAAAGTTTGAAGATGACGTTTTTTGGCGTGGCCGTGGGTCGAAGAACACAAAACGACAACATGTAGTACACCTTAAATTCGATGATGACGCAAAATGTACTTTTCATTTTCTCTATTTTTTTGTACGGTTGAAACTTACACGGTACGACTCTAGTTTTACAAGAAAACGACAGAAAAAAACCCTTAGGCACATGGAGACGCACCCTTATTTTTTTAGCTCTATAAATTATACTATGGGAACCATGATTTTAAATATACAGTCCCAGAACTAACCGGATATTGCCAATTTCCAATCTGCTTAAGAACCCTAAAATAAAAAAACGTCAGCAAACAATTTTCTCATCATAAAAAACTCATTGATTGTACATAGTTGAGTTCTAATGTTGTAATACACAGTGACGATATTAACTGGAAAACAAAATGTCACATAACGCTCAGGTTTTCAAGAGAATCACCTGTACGAGAATCATCTATATGAGAAACATCCCTTTCTTAAACCTTTATTTTCATATGCCAAAAACGTGACATGTCATATGAATCGACGTACAAGTCCACTTACAAATCAAAGGGTGCTTCAAAAAAAAAGGTACGTTTTCCAAAAGAGTACGCTTTTACAAAATAGTACGCTTCTACAAAATAGTACGCCATTACAAAATTTGTCAATCTACACATTATTTCCTCGGAAATTCTAACAAAATTCATGTACAAAAAAGCATCATGTGACATGTTCCTAACAATTGAAACTTTTGATCCTTCATAACCTCGACCTAATCTCCTTAGGCAATTGAAATACGGTGTAAACAATCGCGTCGCAAAGGAGTGTCCGTAAATACGGCCAATATGAGTTTTTGTACCTGGAAAAGTACAAAATTCATAAAAATATAGATACAAAGAACCACACATTAGCCACACTAATAATGGATACTGTCTCTCCTTGTCAGACATCCTACTTCAAAACTCGAAATATTTTAATTTGAACTCGAAAAAGGATCGCTTTTCACAACATCGATTTTTTTACTATTTTTTTGGTGTTTTACTATCTTACCGCCCGAATATTTTCCGCCATAAATGTTATATCTTTTTTGAGTTTAAAGAGTGAATCGTGAATCGTAACGACTACTTTTTTAATAAAACATTTTGCATCTCTAAGATAATATTTGCTGAAATTGAGTGATAAAAATAAAATAACATTTGACAGATTAAAAAATTGGTAATAAAAAGGAAAGGGACTGCCACGACATAAGTGACTGACAACATAACTAGATCCGAAAAGAAATTGAGGGACTTATTACAACTTAAAACTTAACAATAATGAAGAAAACTAGGAGAGGTCAACAAATAATATAACGAATTTCAAAGAAAGAATCCATAAGAGAATTGTAAAACAACATAGAGTTACCTCTTCAGTTTTAGTGTGGGCTTTTGTGTTTTAGATAGACAACTATGTAAGAAACAAAAAAGACGACAAAAACAAAAGAAGAGCAAAAGTAGAGCAAAAAAGTTATCAGTTATGGTTTATTACCTCTTCGAGAGTAAAACTGCAATTTTTCAGATCTCCAGTTTCCCAAGCTTGAGTTATGGCCACCAAGGACATATCCAGCAAATCTGGAAAATTTAACAGGAAAGGATTTAATAAAATGAAAAAAAATAAAAAGAAAAGATGAAGACAAGGAGTGAAATTTAGAAAGAGAGGAAAGGGAGAGGAGGAGAAGGCAGGGGAAAGGGAGAGAGGGGGGAAATTGAGAGGGGAAGGAGAGAGAGAGAGGGAAAGATGGTTATGAAAATATTAGAAATTGGTTGAAACCAAACTTGTAACATTTTGGAGGACGAGATAGAAGATAAGTTTCGTATCTGCTCGACACTTGACATATCGTAATCTTATTTTTTCTAAAAATTTTAGTTTAAAAATAAAATAAAGAACTAAATAAAAAAGGGGAAGAGAGAACAATGAAAAACCAATTGTTTCTAAACACAAGTCATTACTTTTCGTAGTCACAAGATTCCATCCTTCAATTTCAATGTCAGCTTAATTTTTTTCTTCTAAATTTTACCTGTTAATCGTTGAACTTTACGGTAAGCCGGAACTGCCGTCCTTATGTCTACCTCTTCCTCTTTTGTATCATCTCCCTCCCTTCCTCTGTTTCCTGCGTTTTCGTAGGGAGATAATAGAGGAGGCAAACGTAAAAGCAACTCGTGCATCAATTGTCGCAACTGTACATGGACAACGAAAAAAAAATGAACTCCTTCGTAAAATGATTTGGTAATATGAATCCCTTTCTGTAAAATTACTTAGTATTGCTTATTTGATTATGTTTAAAAGAAGAAGAGTCCATAAGACTAAGAAAAAGGTTACATGTTCATAGTCCTCATAAGGTTACATGTTCATAGTCCTCATACGTATTAGTGCGTATTACCCGTTCTATTTATTGAAGTTTATTAATTATTAAATAAAAGAAATCCACTACACTGACAAAATTCACAAATTGTCCCGTACCAAACTATTCCACACTATTCATGGTACACAACATCCGATTGCCATATTCGTCGAGTTTTGAACATTTTTAAAGTAAAGAAAGTCCCCCCCTCACCTGCACTGTCTCTTCCACAGAAATATCTTGAATCGACAATATATGAAAAACGAGACGGAGAAGAAGAGTTTCTATGAGATAAGCCATCACTCTCAAATATCGGCTTCGAGCCATCACTGAGCGCCAAACACTGGACAATCGTTGTAACTGAAAAACGGCCTGTGAACAACATAAAATGACCAAAACCAAACACCGTTGTGACTAAAAAAACAGCCTAAACAAACCATGTCCCCCCACAGCAAATTTACTCCATTTGTAATTGAAAAATGGCTTTTTGGATAACACAAAAGGATCGAATTCACATTTCAATGGAAAACAACAAACAGAATTTAATAAACAAAATGCACACCAAATTCTTCGCAACAAATCCAGACATTTTTGTAGCTCAAACACAGCCTGTGCGTGTGAAAATGACCAGATTCACATTTTATTGTGACGAAAAAAAAGATAATAGGCTAATCATTGCGACTAACACAATAAAAACGGACAGTTTGTGATCAAAAATCGATTTAGAAATAGCATAAAACTACCAAACCACATTACTGTGACTGGGAAAGGGAAAAACATAACTGAAAATCAGAAAACTGAAACTAAATAACAGCTTGAGGATAGGAGGGGATTGGGCAAAATAAAAGACGCTGCTACTGAAAATCAAGTTGAGCTACGGAAAAGAAGTGAACCATGACTGAAAAACGGCTTGTGAAACACAATAGAAGCATAAAAACACAAACAGAAGAATAAAAATACATGAAAAAAATACAAAAGCAATACAAAAACAATGTTAATTTAATGTGAAAAAAAAACCTGTTTGAGTGCTTTTTGAGATCTTCGAAGATGCTCTTCATCGTCTGTAAATTGAAAACCTCCACCAGAATCCACAGCCTGAATACCCAAAAAAAAATACAAAAAGGCACAACCGGATTACCAATTATATTCACCAAAATCATATCTAATCGTATATTTGCTGTGTAAAGCACCTTTTCAAAAGATGTTTCTGTATAATACTTATCAATTGTATGTGGTTTTTTGCCAGATAGAAATCAATTAAGAACGAGCCAATCATTCTTTCAGCTAATAATTTTTTTTGCAGATATTTTTCCAAGTTTGAACAAAAAACTTATTTGACGTACTTGGTCACTTAGTTTGAAACATTCCTTAATTGGCGGGCGGGTTGTGTAAATATACAGGGATATAATTTTCTCTTTTATTGGTGTTTAGTTGGAATTAAATGGGTAAACCATAAATACTAGTGCGGATATCTTGTGTAGGCAGGAGTTAGGGAAAATTGAAGAACCAATGGAAATTGCATACAATGGACAGAATTAGTATAGGCACTATAAATACAGTACCAAGACAAAGAGACAAACATATTTGCTTCGAGAAGCGACGTGGAAAAATTCTAGAAGTACCATTCAGCAAAGTAAAGAGAAACGCCTTTGAATGCTCGAAAATGTTTAGCACTAACGACGATGGATAAGTGTATTCTATTGGAAATTACTAAATTAGAGAGTATTGATGTAGTATAATCCCTGTAGGCAAATTGAAGAGACATGAAGGGTCCAGAAAGAGACAAGGGTAGAGATGATCACTGGGAAGTGCTTTGTACTCGTGCCTCGTAGAGTTCCAGAAGAGAAATAGTTAGTGGGAGGAAAGAGGGAATTAATCCCAGATAGCCTAAAGAGGTCTCCGACTGAGAAGTTGAACAAAATAATATTTCGAGTGAGGAATACTGTGATCTTTCAAGGAAACAAAGACATAAATCGAACTATTTGTGGAAAACTGCAGTCATCATTTTTTCTCGTGTGATATATTTGCCAAAACGATTCTTTAAGCAGTATCCGTGAGAATTGTTCTGTAACAACAATGCTTGCAAATTTTCTTACCACAGAAATTTTCACACGAGTAGATTGTTTTCAGGGCTAAAGGAATACCTCCATAAGTTGATCTTGTTGCAAGCTCAGTTGTTTGTTTCCAACTTTTTCAGCCATTCTTCGGAATAAAGGAACCATATCCACAAAAAGGGCAACATTTCGGAGAGAGGGAGGGAGAGTGGGACGATACTGGAAAACAACAAAAAAAAAGGTCAAACGATTTCAAAATCAGAGCAAAATATGCCAAGCAAAAGAAATAAAAAGGCAGAATTGCAACAAACGACCCTGAAAAGCTTTCAGAAAAAAAAAATGAAGGCCAGAAAACAAACCAGAAAAGCGAGAGTTAAGAGGTGATGGGCGATAAAAAGGCAATCATTTTGAAAAAGCATCGAGAGAGCCGGCACTCTTTCCACATCCTGCCCGTGCTGCCCGAAAAAAAAGAAAAAAAAAAAAAAAAAAACAAAAAATGAAAAAAAAAAAGAAAAAAAGCTAGAAAAAAAGGAAAAAAATAAAAAAAAAAAAAAAAAAAAAAAAAAACTAAAAATGAAAAAAAGAAAGAAAGAAAGCGAGAAAAAGAGGTAAAAAATAATCAAAAAATACGTTACTGTTTTCTCCCTCTCTCACTGCTTGATAAAAAACGAACAACAAATATATTTCCTGTTTTTCTCAAAGTGGGTACAACTGCCCAATGGAGTAGAAAAACAATGGCCAGAAACGACATTAAAAAAATCTTACCAAAACGAGGAGTAAAACAGAAATCTTACCAAAACGGGTACAATGGCCCGGAAAAGAGTAAAACAATCTCGGGCAGCAGTGTAAAGTTCCCTAGCTGTTTTCTCAGTTGACAAGCATGCCTCCTGTCTCCAAATAAACGAAGGAAAAAAACCACAGTTTACAAAAATCAAATTTGCTAAAACCACATTTTACTTTGAAAAATCTGTTATAAAAGTTCGTTCGTTTTTTTTGCTGAAATCACTACAATCATTCTTGAGAACCACAATTACTTCCATAGGCTCACTAGTAGGAAAAAGTAAATACGCTTTTAACGGACACATACAGCAATTCTAATGAGCAAAAGAAAGGAACAAAAAATTGATAAGTGCGAGAAAAAAAAAAGCATCTCTCTAAAGCGAAAAAAGAGGATAGCAACAGGCCTGACAACATCACACATAAAATACTGTGCATATTAATTGTTATTTTTGTATTATAAAATTATACATGAAAAACATCAAAGCAATGAAAATTTTAGGAGAAAACCTTACCTCCATGGCTTTGTGAACAAGTTCAATAAGCATTTTCGCAGCCGTACTGACTTGACAAGGTTCAAATTCAAAAAAGGGCCTTTCCTCCTCCGGTAAGTTTTCAGATTTTGCATATGATGCCTATTTGAACACAATAAGCGACCTTTAGTCAGTTCCGTATGCATCCTATATCGCATATCATAAATCATTATTTCAACAACGTTTTAAACAAAGCAACGACATCAAATAAGTTGTATATGATATTTGTGTACCTTGATCTCATCGAGTGACATTTGACCATTGATGTCTAAACTATAGACATCGTTTTTGTCTTTTTCATTAGAACCGTTGTCTCCATGTGACCAGTTAGACTCTGACGTTCTGTAAGCTCCAACCTAAAATGTGGGCAAAGAACGGGAAGTTTTAAAAGACCAGAAGAAGAAATAGAAGGAGAAAAGAAGAAATAAAACAGAAAGAAGGGAAGGAAAAGAAGGAAATGAAGAAACAGAAGGACGATAAGGACAAGATAGGAAAGACAGCCCAGAAAAAGAGAAGGATAAGTATAAAAAAATAGCTAAACAAATATTGATGTATTCTTCAGAACAAATGAATTCATTGTTTTTCAAGACAAATCAATTCACTCCCGTTCTAATCTTATTATATCTCTTTAGTGACAAAAACTGAAATGTGTTTTCTATTGACCAATGTTGATTTAAGGTGCCAGCTGGTTAACACAGTTCGATAATTTGGTAGATTGGCAATTGTTATTATAAAAAATACGCCATGTTTTCCGTACCCCTTTTCCAACCGCCTACGACAAGCAATTTACTGGTTAAATTAATACGGGCGGCATGCTTTTAAGACGTTTTCTCGATCGCCCAACACAACAAAAGGAGCAAAATACTATAAGAATGACGCACAAAACAGAAAATGTCAACGCTATTTCACTCACCTGGACTGGTGTGAAGTCCATATTAACCAATAAACCTCTCGCTGTCGCCAAAACTTTTTGTTTCTTTTTTTGTGCAAAATGAATTTCCACATCAGCCGCATATAGAGACAGCCGATCTCCTTTTGACCTAAAATTTTCATTTCCAGAGATACTTCCTTCGCTTGTGACACTTGTCATCTCCGTTCTGGTTTGCAGATGCGTATCTTCCGAAACAGAAATGAACCCTTTTGAAATAAGATAACTTTCAAAACGAACAGTGAGATCTGCGACTGATTGAAAATGGGCAAGTTGCGAGGTTTCGCTGGGAACTGCCTGTCAAAAAAAAACTTCTTGCCTTCAAAAAACAAGCTTTTGACTCGACCTGCAAGTCTTGAGGATCTTGAGAATCTTGGGTGTCTAGAGGTTGTTCTTTTTTTTTGTCTCTATCCGGCTCAAAAAACAGACTTTCTGACACCCAGAAAAAACTCACTCTTGGACACAAAAAACCAGCATTTCGACATAAACTATATATATTTCATCTTTTTAAGACTATCCTGGTTGTTTTCTGTCAATGTACATTCATCAACTGTCATCCATTTCACTGAACATATGTAGAAAGTATTCATTCGCTATTCAAGCAATGTTTTCTTTCCCAATATGTAACAACAAAGGAGGATAAGAAGGATGACTTTCCCGGCTTTTAGGGGAACCAAAACTAGGTTTTACTTCACTCACCTTACTCAAACATTCTTCGATAATTGCGTCAGATAATCGTGGCCACAAGATCTTGCCCAAGCGACACATCAGATTTTGATCAACGGCAAAAACATGGTTTCGTAAAAACCGCACCACTTCCAAAAGTTTAGGATAAAGGATTTCTGGAGTAACTCCCACCTGCCGTCCATTATTCTGTAACTCCCAAAAACATATAAATAAGAATGTAGACACTTTTTGTTAAACCTACCAGCTATTCTTGTAATCAAATACACTTTGCAATTTACTTTTAGTCAAAAACTACATACTTTTCTTGGAATAGGTATTTTGAAATTTACTTTTGCAATAAGAGGAATCTACATCGAACTAAAAAAAAAAACATAAAAGAAACAAGTCACAATATAGCCATTAACCAGTTCATTTTTCTTCAATTATAAAGCAAAAATTATAGAGAAGTAGATAGTTAGCTATGTGTACCTTGTGATTTTTATCAAAACTGCATCTCAAACGAGCCACTTCTCGTTCATGAGTTCTCTTTCCGTTTCCGTGGTTAACATGTTCCGGATCTTCCTCCAAAGCAACCATCGTAAGAGTAGGATACTTCAAAATTGAGGTAAAAATCACCCTAAAAAGGGCATCCGCTAATTTGACAAAATAGGCATCCAAGATGCCAAGCCTCTGCAAAAACACAAAAACAGATGTTTTGAGGCTTTTATTGTATGTGAAGGCTCACCAATTTTTTTCCAAGTTCCAAGTGTTTGAAGACTAATCTCCCTCTCCCTCTCCCTTTCCCTCTCTCTCTCTCTCAAGAACATGTCTCCTCTTTTCCACTCTCCCCCTCTCTGCTCTGTCATCCTAAAGAGAGGTCACAACCAAGCTGTCTCACCCGACATACCCCTCGGAATGGTAGCAATGGTCGCTGACCTCCATGGCTTCGAAAACTTCTGTTAAGGTGATTTCCGTCGGGCCGTTTCCGTTGGAGTCCAGATGATCGCCACGTGTCACTTTGCTAGCAGCACAGATCTCACAATGATTGGAATCGACGACCAGCATTTGTGACGAAAGGCTCTCCAAAATGGCTTTCAACTGCATATAAAAAAGGATAAGGCAAAGGAAAAGACAAAAAAAGGAAAAGACAAAAGGAAAAGACAAAAAAAATGATAGGACAGAACAGGATAAGAGAAGAAGCGTTGAGTCAAGAAGGGACATTGTATAACACAGGAAAAGGGTAAGACTATGGATAAAACAAAAAAAAGGGAGGAAAAGTAGGGCGAGTGAAGAAAGGACAGAAAAGTTAAACAAGGAAAGGGTAAGACAAGCGGGAAAGGGTCAGAGAGAAAAGAAAATGGAAGAGAAGAAAGAAAACAAAAGAGGATACAACAAAAAGTATAAGATAAGGAGTAAGATAAAAAAGGTAAGAGAAGGAAAGAGGTAAGTCAAGAAAAGGACAAGACAAGAAGCGCAAGACAATTAAAATGGTAGTGAACAAAGAATACAGCAAAAAGGCAAGGAAGAATGGAAAAAAACAATTAAGGTAAGAATAAGACAGACATAAACAAGAAAAAATAAGACAAGAGGAAAGACAAGGGGGCAAAGGAGGGCAGGGAGAGAGGAGGTCCCATAATAGACTTTGAAAAATGTGTTTGCACAAAACAGGTAGAGGTGATTTCACTCCTTCAAATCACGAAAATTATGGTCACAAACATGAAAACCAAACAGAAAATGCTAGGAAAGGAGACACAAAGTTTTACAATCTATGAAGGAAAATTTTGTCCTCGTGTCAAGAAAACTACGAGGCAACAATTAAGTTGTTTTCAAAATAAACTGATTGTCCAATTTTTTTAATAGTGAAAGACAAAATTAAAAAAACTCCACAACATAAACAACACCGTGTCCCAAAATTAGCGTCAATGGCACTACGTCAGTACCCCTAAATTTTACCCCTCGAACCTAAAATAGTATTAATGACATTAATTGCATTTTCCGTAAGGCTAATTCTTTAAACGGTTGAAAACCAGCCACATAATTCGAACTAAATACAAAACCCACGCTAATAATTCCTTTACTCCAATAACAGTTCACAGTGTAGGTCAACAAAAGCACATTTTACAAAAGTGTGAAAGTACATTTACTCATCACATTTAACATTATTTTCTAACGTTTATATTTCTTGCATACAGTAAGTCTTTATTAATTCACTCGTGTAAGAAAAATGTAGCCATTCCATCCTTCCTCTCTCCTTAATCGTTTCTCCCTCTCCCCCGCCTCCTCATACCCCCGCCCCCTCTCTCTCCCTGCCCTCCTTCCCACTCACATTAAAACACTATTCCACCTCACAGTGCCCAGACATTTAATTTACAAACCTTGAAGAATTAGCAAGTTTCTTAAAACATGGGAATCCTATAAGGCAGGTTTAACGCTTCCATCCATTTAGAACGAGAGAGCGGGAGCAGGAGAGGAAGAGGGAGAGAAAGAGCGATACAGAGAGGGAGAGAAAGAAAGGGAGAGAGAAAAAAAAGGAAAAAAAGGGAGAGGGGAGAGGAAGAAAGAGAAGGAAAGAAAAAAAAAGAAAGAAAGGGAGAGGGAAAAAGAAATTCAAAGGGAAAGGGAACGAACGCGGGGAGAGAGAGGGAAAAGGAGATTTTATGGCTTGACTTTCAGGGGGTGAGAGGGAGAGAACGAGAGAGAGAGGGCGACTTTAGAGTTTGCACCTTTAGCTTTCGTAACCGGCATTCCTTTTTTAGAATTCCTGCAATCCTGGGAGCTGTCACATGCCTTTTTACTTCCTCCTCCTCCTCCTCCTCCTCCTCCTCCTTCTCCTCCTTCTCCTCCTCCACCTTCTCCTTCTCCTCTTTCTGCGCCTCCTCCTTCTCTTCCTCCTCCTCTTCTTCCACTCCTGCCATACTCACTAGAGCCAAAACCTTATCCGTGGCTTCTAGAAGCCTGCCTCCAGCGAGCCACGCGTCCACCTCTCGAATCTTCTCCGCTACAGACAAAATATCTCGTACGGACTCGATTTTCCTCATGTTTTCTTGCAGATTTTCCTGCAACTCTTTCGCAGAATGTAAAGGAATAAGAATATCGTTTTGATTCTCTAAAGAATAAAGTGTTTCCTTCACATTCCTAAAAATGGTTTCGACTTCGTCACGTGTGTCACTCGCAATGGCGACGAGACACAGCAAACCGCTGCGATTGGCCGAAAGAACATTCTGGACAGTTTCCTTGTTCAGATCAGAAAGTGTACGGACCCTATCGGTGAAGAGGAGGAGATCCGCACCGGAGAGAGGAGAATCGAGAGGAGCATCTCCTGCAATGAGTCGCCTGAGAGGAGGATCCATGGAGCTTGAAGAAGCCATGAGCATGGCAGAGTGTTTGGCTGTAAAGCTTTACTTTTTTAGGGCTAAGGGAATCTAATAATATATAAAAAAACCACATCGGTGTGCGTCACAAGAGGCCGATACACGATGTACAGTACACCGTGTATCGCTATCAGGGTTAGTAATTTTTTCGCCATTTAAAACATCTTTTCTCTGTGCACACTAGTCCAATTTTCAATTTGAGATCGTCAATCGGAAGCTGAGAATCTTACCTTTCGATAACAACCGTCAGATCCACAATCCAACAAGTATGTACGGAGAAAGATGTATCAAAAGTGGCAAAAGAAACATCAACGCTAATAGCGATTCGCGGTGGTACAGTACAGCTCACAGTCATATCGGTGCATGGGCATCTCCGTATCGGTATTGCTGGATCATGACGTCCATGAGCGAAGCTAAAGTGGATGATGACACTTTTGCTTGAGCTTACCATATTGCCACTTGGCACTTGCTACAGTAGGTGCTACAGTACACCGCCAATCGCTATTAGCGTTGTGTACGCTAATCCCGTCCCGCTTTTTTTTGTTTTTATTCTCAAATAGAATTATCCACACTATTTAAAAAAATCCCTAATTCCTAATTAGAGTAATCGATTTCTTCCAAAATTTCCAAATTCCCAATTAGCGTACACCACGCTAAATAATAGTATACGCTAATAAAACCTACACGCTAATAGCGATTGGCGGTGTACTACATATGCCATTACTTACCAGCTTAGGTGAAGGATTTGTTACAAAAGAAAACGACAAACAAAAAAAAATCCTCTGCCCCGTCCTTGGCAGGACTGTCACATTAAATATGGTTGCACGTTTCCTGTTTGCCGGCTGGTAAACTTCGTCGCAAGTTTGCCGTTGACCTGGTAAGTGTCCAAATAACAAATATGATAGCAGACGATTTTATTTCCAAAAACTGAAAAAAGCATAGATGTCCAATTCGTACGGTTCTGGACTTTTTTACGAAAACTACGTAGTATTCGTTTGTTTCATAGCTTTCGTAAATTTCGTACATCACATACTGTAAGGAAATTGTACGGACTAAAAAAAAAAAAGCGTTGCGTCATTTGCGCGCGTATTTTTTATGTCCTCCACTCCGTCTTCAGAAGGAAGCCGCCGTTGGAGACGCCGTGAATTCAGCCGCTCACCCCTTGTTCAGTTTTGCTTCATTTGCGCGCGCGTATTTTTATCTGGGCGGCGGGCCGCGGAATTTATGGCTTCTCGCACGCGCATTTTTGTCTAAGCGGCGAGCCGCGGAATTTATGGCGTCTCCAATGGTGGCTTCCTTGAGCCGTTTTGTTTCATTTGCGCGCGCGTATTTTCATCTGTCCTCCACTCCGTCTTCAGAAGGAAGCCGCCATTGGAAACGCCGTAAATTCCGGCGCTCGCCGCTAGTTCGTTGCATTTATCAGTTTTTTTACGGTATTGAATATTTGAATTTTTATTAGTACTTGTTAAAAGAGTACGAATTTTACCTACGAATTTTAAAAGTTTGAAATTGTTTAATGCGCACTGTGCGTAGTAATCGTTAGTTTACTCCGTGCGTTTTGTGCGCATAGGACATTTATGGAAAAAAGTGATGGTTAAACCATCGAGGTACACATAAGGGTGAACCTCCATCAGGCGAAAAGTGAGGCTGTTTACCAGAAAAAGTACATTTTCGTACAAGGCCGTACTGTTTTTTTTTTCTTTTTGAAAAACATGTTTACTGTAGATTCGATAAGATCGAGGTTAAACCATCGAGGTACAGTACGTATAATTGTCAAAAAAGATAGTACGGTGTATAATAGTACTTTATAATATACTGTATTATACTTTTCACCGTATAATTGGAATGTAAGACTGTTGACGACCATTAAAGGTTAAAGATACAAAATCCTTAACGACTTCACGCTTAACAAATGGCAAAAATAGAAACTCATAGCCTATTCCACGGCATTTGTTTTGCCTTTCGAAGATTTTCCCATATACTTCCGAGTAACATGCCATTGACGTTGGGTCATCAAACATAGGCAAATCAAACCCGCAGATTAAACTTACTGACGACAACAAGGCAAAGTTAGACGCTTTTCGCACGAAAAAATAAAGCCGCCGATGTTGTTTTTTTGCTTCTTTAGTTTACCGCGGCCTATTTTAAAGAAAGACGCAACGTTAATCCGACTTCAATATCCTCAAATGTTTTGAGGAAGTTCTATTGCACGATTTTCCGGAAACTTCCGAGAACATCAAAGTCAGTGCTCTGAAAGCCTATTCCTACCGAAAAAAAAATCACGTTTGGAACAGACGGGCGTTCGAATAGTGTACGGCTTTCAGAGCACCGACTTTGTTGTTCTCGGAAGTTCTCGGAAAATCGTACAATAGAACTTCCTCAAAGCATTTGAGGACATTAAAGTCGGATTAACGTTGCGTCTTTCTTTAAAACAGGCCAACGGTAAACCCAAAAGCCGACGAAGCATTAACAACATCCAAACGGCTATTTCATTGTTTTCGTGCGAAAAAACTGTCTAACTTTGACCCACTGTTGTCGTCCGTAAGTTTGAAAATCTGCAGGTTTGATTTCGCGCCTATGTTTGATGACCTCGAAGCGTGTGACGTGTCACAGGACACCTTCAATCGGAGTTACGTGCCAAATTTTGGTGTGAACAAGACATGTTTTCCGATGAGTTTTGGGAAAATCATCGGAATGGGCAAAAGGTTACAGATGCTCCGGTGGGAATAGGATATTGAAGTCGGGATAAGGTTGCGTCTTTCATTAAAACAGGCCAACGGTAAACCCAAAAGCCGACGAAGCAAAAACAACATCCGAAAGGCTATTTCATTGTTTTCGAGGGGAAAACTGTCCAACTTTGAACCATCGTCGTCGTCCTTCGAACATTCATTCTATGTTTGATGACGTCAAAGCGTGTGACATGTCACAAGACACCTTAAATCGGAGTTACGTGCCAAAATTTTGGTGTGAACAAGACCCGTTTTTCGATGAATTTTGGGAAAATCATCAGAATGGGCAAAAAGTTACAAATGCTCAGGTGGGAATAGGCTATCAAAGAAACAAAAAAAAAACATAGCTATGCTAAACACTCCTCCGTACTCTAAAAATAGAAAGAAAAAGTACACTCCTTACCTAAAAGCAAATAAAAAACGGGATCTCTGCATGGTTCATGAATATATGCCACACTAAAGGTCATTGATACGATTTATCATCTACACCCTTTATCACTATAAGTGTCAATATTTCCCTTGCCACTTAAAACATATGTTCTCCGTACACGTGTGTCGGAATTTGGATCTGACGGTTGCGATTGAAAGCTAAGATTTCCACCTTCCAATTGGCAATCTCCATCTAAAAATCGGACAGGCGTGTACAGAGAAAAGATGTTCTAAGTGGCGAAAAAAATCGTTAACACTAACACTAATAGGGATACACGGTGTAGAGATGATTGGTCCAAACTTCTGAGTAGGACTTGTGCTTTAAGAAGCAAACACATTAGAACTTAGACAAATATATATGCTCTTTCCATAATTTTGAACAATTAGCAACAACTAATATTATTTGGTCCCCACGTCCTATTCCTCTTTCTTTCACTCCCCCTTGTGGTTTTCAGACTCCTCCTTCTACCAAAGGCATTCGGGTGTTGGGTTGTCCGCTTGGTTCCGATCCCTACGTCACGAAATTCCTCGATTCCGCTCTTCAGACAGATTTGTCCCACGCGGACAACCTTCCTCACCTTTCTGATCCCCAGGTGGCCTTTGCTCTTCTGACACGCTGTTTCCCGGCCCGACCCTCCTACCTTACTCGCACTTCCCCTCCCACCCCATCCTGTGTGTCCTCACTTTCCGCATTCGATGATCGTCTTATGGATGTCCTCCACACTTTGTTGGGTCGTGGAGCTTTTGATCGCGAGTCTGGGCCCGCGGCACGCATCTAAGCCTCTCTTCCAGTCTCGGCCGCCGGTTTGGGTTTACTCTCAACGGCGAGTGTTGCTCCAGCCGCCTATTGGGGAAGTTGTTGCCTTGTTGCTTCCACTATTCTCTCTCGTTTTGTGGTTGGGGACACTCCTATTCTTGCGGTCATGGTTCCCCGTATTTCAGATGGTGAGCTCGCCTTCCAACGGTCCCCTTTGGATGCATCACATTCTCTTAATCCGTCGGCTATCGAGGACATGCCGATGTTTTCCACTCTTGTTACGACATCAGTTGCGCGTGTTCAAGAATCCATTTCTGATCGGGTTGTCGCCGCTATTAAATCCCAGCTTCTCGAGGCGCTTCCTTCCAATTCTTCGCGTGCACGCTTCCTGTCTTGTGGCGGACCTGGCTCTGGAGCTTGGCTATTGGCTGTCCCTATCTTATCCACTCTTCGTTTCACCCCGGCTCAGTTCACGACGGCCCTTAGGTTCCGGCTTGGCCTCCCTCACCCACCTTTGCTTGGCTCACTTGTTTGCTCCTGTGGCCACGTTCTTGAGCCCGACGGTGTCCATTTGCTTCGTTGCTCCCACGGGCGCGAGTTAATTCAAGCGCACGACACGATTCGAGTCACCATCGCTACTATCGCTTCTGAGGGGGGATTTTTCTGTTCGCCGGGAGGTCTCTCACATTATTCCTTCGCGTTGGATCGATCTTGTATTACTTGATGGTGCGCGTCGTACATTTGGTGACACTGTTGTGGCGAACCCTTCCTCAACCATAGTCGTCAACCAAGCGGCTCGGCATGTGGGAGTGGTTGCCCGTGACGCGGCTAAAAGTAAGGGGCGTGATTATGCCCATCGCGATGCTATGGATGACTTCATTCCGATGGCAGTCGAGATATTTGGTTGTTTGGGTGTGGCTTTCGATGAGTTTTTCCGTACTTGTGGTCGGCGCTCGTTCGAGAGGCGAGACCTGGGAGCCCCTGTTTCAGTCCTTACTTCTTTTTTTCGTCAACGTTTTTCCGTGGCCCTACAACGGGTGTTGGCTTCTATATTACTTCGATCGTCTATTACCGTTATGGATCGACGGCGTGTTCTGGAACTTCCTCCTCGTGCTCCTCCGGGATTTGGGGACCTACGTGGTTGCTTTCGGTAGATTTTTAGTTATGTTGGGGATCCTTTTTTTTTGTTTTTTCTTACGAGTTAGATTTTTCCTTTGATGTTTTGCTTGCTGGGTTTTGCTTTTTTGGGTATTTTCAATTTCCTTGCCATCCTTTCGTATTTCCGTCGGTTTTGCCTTGATTTTCCTTTTTGTTTATTCCCTTGTCATGTGGTTCTTTCAGTTTTAGAAATGCTACTTCATTTTGTTCCTATGGACTCAGATGGTTTACCATCGCGCTTTTTAATAAAGTCGCCCCCCCTCTCTACTAATGTTATAATATTAGTTCGGCCAGGCAAAACCTAACTTGTTTTCAAGTCAAAGGAGTGGATGTTATGGCTACACATGTGGTCTGCATTAGACATAATCTGCGGCAGTTCTGTCTCAAATTATAAGTGCTATATTGAGTTGCAACATTCTTTGGAGATTCATTGAAATCACTAATTGTATAACTGTGGGTTTCTTTGTCATTTCCTTTTAATTCTTCATTGCCACTTTTTCTCAAGAGAAGTATATATAAAGATGCACAAGACATACAAAGATGATCATCATGATGACGACATTTTATTAAAGATCCTCAATTTTGTGGAATTGATGCAATGGTCCCATTTGGATAAAACAAACGTGTTTTTTAAGGGGCTTTTAGTCGAGGAACAAAAATATATTGACGTGAATACGCAAATTAAAATAACGAGCTGCGTAACACATAATAATAATAATAAAAATCAAAAGCAAAATTAAACCACACAATGAATTAAGCACATCAATGAATACGGCAAAGAAACACATCTTTCACCATTGAAGGATTGAATTTCAATCGAAACACTTAAAAAATCAATTAGAAAAATTTCTTCTTTTTTGGAGTGTTCCTTGCAACATAAGAAAAGGAGTTTCTCTTGCAAGTGAAATAACAAGATCCAACACAAAATTTTGGAACATCCTTTCCTCGCTCTCTCCCCTCTCTCCTCTCCCTTCCCCCCTCTCCCCTCTCCCCTCTCCCCTCTCCCCACTCTCCTCTCACTTCTCACTTCTCCCCTCTCTCCAAACCTTTAAAAAACTTTCAGGCAAATCTATATCTCATAACCTAAAATAAGTACAGGAAAAAAGAAGAAAAAGAAAGTAAAAGGAGACATCTTGAATCTGCGTATTCACAACAATACCATGATGCAAACTCAAAACAAAAAAATGTCGATCCCTAAGCCGCATATATATTATACATATGTAAATATATGGGGCTCCAAATGATAATACAAGCTTGCTTAGCTCATCAAATAAAGGAGCTCTTCTTATTCGTGGATAAAAATCGTTTCCATCGTTTCTTTATCTTTTTTCCCATCGTACGCTTTCCACATAACGGTAATTCCTCCTGTCTTTAATAAAGATAGTCACGATTTTTTTAGTAACTGGGCCGTGAGATTAATGGAGATCCCATATCAGAAAGATTGGACGAAAGTATTCCTCCAATGAGAAAGTTGTTATCGTTTGAATCCGAAGCGTCAATTAACATCGGAGGAGAACTGCTCGAATCTTCTTGCTGATTTGTATCTTCTTTTTGGAGGATAGCCAAAGCTTTTCCGAGAATTCCAGGAGATTCTTCTTCTGTAGCGTATAGTATCTTCTTGATTGCAGTGGAAGCCTGCGAATTTAACAACATATGGAGCTATTTTAGAAGAGTTTTGAAACATCTGGGGAACTTTAGGAATCATTTCGAGGCATCCAAAATCGTTAGAACAAAAACGTCGTAAGAGCACTTAAAAAGCACTTCGACCCATTTTGAGAGATTTAATGACAACAAGACATATAGAGGCATAGAGACATTTAGAGACATTAGAGACATCTAGAAAAAAAAAAAAAAGTTAAAACCACTTAGACATCTAGAGCCACTTATGGACGCTGAGACAACTAAAAATAACTCAGGAGCATTTGAAGACATTCAGGGACATGTGGCAAAATTTAGAGAGATTCAGAGAAATTTAGAAACATACAGAGACATTGAGAGAGACTTGTAGACATCTGAAAACATTAAGAAGCATTTGGAGACACTTAGAAACACCAAGGACACGGTAATCATATGTACGCAATTACTCCCGAAACTGGTCAGTAATTAACGTAATCGTACGGAAAAGATGTACTTAATTTACAAAATTATGCAGTTTCTGAACTTTGTGTGAATACAATGATACCTGCGACAGTTACTGGGCTCTTACAATTTTCCCAACTAAAGACACTTAGAAAAATTTAGAAACATTTTGAAAAGGTTAGGGGAATGTTCAGAAAAGCTTTTAAAGATAATAGGTCTTTTTTAGGGTTTTTCAAAGCTAAACCCACTAAGTAGAGAGTACAAATAGAGAGTACAAACCTCAGTGGCCATGACGGGACTTTTACACAATCGCTCGATATTTTGCAATTTGTCAAAATAAAAATCTCGTTCCAAACCAATCGCCTCCACAGTCACCTTCATGTCAGTCAACTGACCAGAAACAGAAAGAAAAAGAAAATCAAAATCGACATGTCAGGCCAGGAAGAAAGGACAAACCTCGAATTATTAAATAGGAGAAAAATCAATACAATACACAAAAGTTGACAAGAAGCGGACTAAAAAACCAAAAGGTCCATCAAAGACAGAAACAGACAAACTTGACGAAAAAAAAAGAACTTCAAAAACAAAAGCTACCTATTAGGTGACAAGATGCGGGCAGAAACTAGAAACAGACAAAAGTTAATAAGCGACCGAAGCAGATCAAAAACATTTCGCAAACTAAGGAACAGATCACTATGACAAAAGTCAATTCACCAACTCAATAGGGGTAACTACATTGACAAAATTTACCCTAATATTGAGGGTAAAATCATACAACTTTTGGTCAGACCGTTCGTTAACTTACCCAAACCTCTGTACAAATTGAACAATTTACCCTCAATACAGGGGTAAACCTTTGGTGTGTATGAGAGCTAGAGAGAAGGAGAGAGAGAGAGAGAGAGAGTCAGTAAGAAGGGGAAGAGGGAGGAGTGGGAGAGAGCGAGAGAGTGTGAGAGATAGAGAGAGAGAGATCAAAATTACATTAAGATTTACCTCTGTTGTCAGCTCCTCAATTTTCTGATCCTGTCGAGGAGACATCGATTGTCGGTTGGAAGTTCCCAGAGGCTGTTTAGTCGGTGCAACTTTTTTTGCTGAAAATAAATATAGAAAAAAATTAATTAACAAGAAAACCGAAAAAATAAAAGTTAAGATGGGTTAATCCATTAAAACTTCGATTTAATTCTTGGTATCAAGTATTTACTGTGCGAGAAGAAATGTCAGAAGTGTAGAAAAAGATATTTCTTTGCCTTCCATTTTTCCTAAAAAGTTTCGATTTAGATGAACAAAAAATACGGGAGCTAAAAATATAAAAAAAAAGTACCTTCATTTAAGAATGCAGTAATACAAGGAGCAGTCACAATGGAGGCCTTTAATTTGGAAATCCAAAAAGAAGGGGAGAGAGGAAAGAAGGGGGGGGGGGGGGAGAAGAGAGGAGAGAAAGAGAGAGGACAGGAAAGAGAAAAAGAGAAGGATGAAGGAGAGTAAAAGAGGGGGAAATAAGAGGGTAGAAAAGAAAACACAGGAAGGGAGAGAGATAGAGAGAAAGAGAGAGAAGAGAGAGAGAGGAGAGAGGAGAGAGAGAGAGAGAGAGAGAGAGAGAGAGAGAGAGAGAGAGAGAGAGAGAGAGAGAGAGAGAGAGAGAGGAGAGAGAGAGAGAGAGAGAGAGAGGGGGGGGGAGAGGGAGGGGGAGAGGGAGGGGGAGAGGGAGAGGGAGAGGGGAGAGGGAGAGGGGAGAGAGAGAGAGAGAGAGAGAGTTGCCTACCGGAGATACACAAAGGCCGTGTCGAGAGGAACATGTCACCACTCCATGTGGCATCACAGACGCCATGGCAGCCGACGAAAGGAGAGAGAGAGAGACGGAGGGGGGGGAGGGGAAGGGGAGGGAGAGTGAGAGAGAGAGAAGGAAAGAAGGAACAAGACCTGAAAACAAAACAAAAATACTAGAGAAGAAAAAAATAAAAAAAAAGATAGATAAAATTTTAGGGTTACGGTGACCTTTTCCCAAAGGTTTGGGATGGATGGATCCGGACCGTCCGTGGAAAGTACGTTCAAGATTTATGTACTTTTTAGGCTTTGAACTTTTGACTGCCGAGAAGGTACAAAAAATGAAAAAAAAAAAAATAGTACAGTACGTTTGTTCTAAAGAACTCAGCTTGCCACGTGGCCCTTTGTAGTTCAAGCATTGATTCAAATTGGATGGGGTTGTCGGTTTAGGCCACGTCGTCTCAGATCGTCACGTCACGCTATACCGACTCGGGACCAATCCCGAGGGATGCGAAAAACTGAAAAAAATGCTACACCACCGATCGTTACTACAACCGTGAATCGTTATTAGTGTTGATGTTTTTTTGGTCTCTTTAAACGTATTTTCTCCATACACGTATGTCGGTTATTAAATCGGACGGTTGATATTGAAAGGTAAGATTCACAGCTTCCGATTGACGGTCATAAATTGAGAATCGGACAGATGTGTACGGATAAAAGATGTTTTAAGTGGCGAAAACAATATAACACTAATAGCGATACACGGTGTAGTGTTGCTGTTTTTTTCACCACTTAAGGTACTTTCGCATGCGCTAAAGTTACAGTTATTTTCTGTCGTTTTCATCCATAACTTAGAAAAAAACACAGTTGTTCAAATCGCGAGATTTTTTCCTTTTTCCCGATTAAAACGTATAGTTCGTGAATTTCGAATAAATCGTAAAAAAACGCGATGTACTCTTTGTCCGGTAAACTGAACGGCTAATTCACGGACACTGTACGGTATTTTACTATAGCTGTACGGTTTTGTACGGTAAATGTACGAATTTTGACGAAAAGATACGTTGCACTTCGTAGTACTTTGTGTCCGGTAAACTGAACAAAAATTTTACGGAAATGTACGGAATTGTACCAAAAATGTACGGACTATTACGAAAAGATACGGAAAATGTACGAAAATGGAACAAACTGCGATATATGTGAAATTTATTTTTTGTTTACATGTACGGAATAGTATGGACGAAAATTCATTAACGATTTTTACGATTTTTTCAAAAGGTTCAATGCGTTTGTTACGTATAATTTGTCGCGATTAAATTGTTCGCACTAAACGCCGTGAACAACTATGAGGTACACATAAGTATAATTGTCAAAAAATATAGTACGGTATATAATAGTACTTTATAATGTACTGTATTACATTTTTTCACCGTATAATTGGAATGTAAGACTGTTGACGACCATTTAAGGTTAAAGATTCAAAATCCCTAACGACTTCACGCATAACAAATGGTAAAAATAGAAACTAAAAGAAACAAAAAAAAACATAACTATACTAAACACTCCTCCGTACTCCAAAAATAAAAAGAAAAAGTACACTCCTTACCTAAAAGCAAAATAAAAAACGGGACCTCTGCCCAGTGCCTGAATCTATGCCACACTAAAGGTCATATTACGATATATCATCTACACCCTGAATCACTATTAGTGTTAGTATTTCCCTTGCCACTTAAAACATATGTTCTCCCTACACGCGTGTCGGAATATGGATCTGATGGTTGCGATTGATAGCTAAGATTTGCACCTTCCAATTGGCGGTTTCCATCTAAAAATCGACAAGCGTGTCCGGAGAAAAGATGTTCAAAGTGGCGAAAAAATTGTTGACACTAATAGTAATAGCGATACACGGTCTAGAGGTGATTGGTCCACTTTTGAGTAGGACTTGTGCTCCGGGAAGCAAACTTAACTTGGACAAGTATATCTGTTCTTTCCATAATTTTGAATAACTAGAAACAACTCATATTATACCAGTTCGGTCAGGCAGAACCTAACTTATTTTCAAGTCAAAGGAGTGGATGTTATGACTACACATAGGGTCTGCATTAGACATAATCTGCGGCAGTTCTGTCTCAAATTATAAGTGCCATATTGAATTGCGACATTCTTTGGAAATTCAATGAAATCACTAATTGTGCAACAGATAACTGTGGGTTTCTTTGTCATTTCTTTTTATTTCTTCATTGCCACTTTTTCTCAAGAGAAGTATCTAGAAAGATACACAAGACATACAAAGAGGATCGTCATGATGACGCATTTTATTAAAGATCCTCAATTTTTTGTGGAATTGATGCAATGGTCCCATTTGGATAATACAAAAGTGATTTTTAAGGGGCTTTTAGTCGAGGAACAAAAATATATTGACGTGAATACGCAAATTAAAATAACGAGCTGCGTAACACATAATATTAATAATAAAAATCAAAAGCAAAATTAAACCAAAAGCACATCAATGAATACAGGAAAGAAACACATATTTCACTATTGAAGGATTGAATTTCAATCAAAACACTTAAAAAAACAAATTAGAAAAATTTCTTCTTTTTTGGAGTGTTCCTTGCAACATAAGAAAAGGAGTTTCTCTTGCAAGTGAAATAACAAGATCCAACACAAAATTTTGGAACGTCCTTTCCTCTCTCCCCTCTCTCCTTTCCCTTCTCCCCTCTCCCTTCTCCCTTCTCCCCTCTCCCCTCTCTCCAAACCCTAAAAAAAACTTTCAGGCAAATCTATATCTCATAACCTAAAATAACTACAGAGAAAAAGAAGAAAAAGAAAGAAAAAGGAGACATCTTGAATCTGCGTATTCACAACAATACCATGATGCAAACTCAAAACAAAAAAATGTCGATCCCTAAGCCGCATATATATTATACATATGTAAATATATGGGGCTCCAAATGATAATACAAGCTTGCTTAGCTCATCGAATAAAGGAGCTCTTCTTATTCGTGGATAGAAATCGTTCATCGTTTCTTTATCTTTCTTCCCATCATACGCTTTCCACATAACGGTAATTCTTCCTGTCTTTAATAAAGATAGTCACGATTTTTTTAGTAACTGGGCCGTGAGACTAATGGAGATCCCATATCAGAAAGATTGGACGAAAGTATTCCTCCAATGAGAAAGTTGTTATCGTTCGAATCCGAAGCGTCAATTAACATCGGAGGAGAACTGCTCGAATCTTCTTGCTGATTTGTATCTTCTTTTTGGAGGATAGCCAAAGCTTTTCCGAGAATTCCGGGAGATTCTTCTTCTGTAGCGTATAGTATCTTCTTGATTGCAGTGGAAGCCTGCAAATTTAACAATATATGGAGCTATTTTAGAAGAGTTTTAAAACATCTAGGGAACTTTAAGAATCATTTCGAGACATCCAAAATCGTTAGAATAAAAACGTCGTAAGAGCACTTACAAAGCACTTCCAACCATTTTGAGACATTTAAAGACAACAAGACATATAGAGGCATAGAGACATTTAGAGACATTAGAGACATCTGGAAATAAAAAAAAGCAGTTAAAACCACTTCGACATTTATAGCCACTTATGAACGCTGAGACAACTAAAAATAACTCAGGAGCATTTAAAGACATTTAGGGACATGTGGCAAAGTAAGAGAGATTCCGAGAAATTTAGAAACATACAGAGGCATTGAGAGATACTAGTAGACATTTGAAAACATTAAGAAGCATTTGGAGACACTTGAAGACACTTAGAAACACCAAGGACACCGTAATCATATGCACGCAATTACTCGCGAAACAGGTCAGTAATTAACGTAATCGCACGGAAAAGATGTACTTAACTTACAAAATTATGCAGTTTTCTGAACTATGTGTGAATACTATGATAACTGCGACAGTTACTGGGCTTGTATATTTTCCCAACTAAAGACACTTGGAAAAATTTAGAAACATTTTGAAAAGGTTAGGGGAATGTTCAGACAAGCTTTTAAACTTAGTAGAGGGTACAAGTAGAGAGTACAAACCTCAGTGGCCATGACGGGACTTTTACACAATCGCTCGATATTTTGCAATTTGTCGAAATAAAAATCTCGTTCCAAACCAATCGCCTCCACAGTCACCTTCATGTCAGTCAACTGACCAGAAACAGAAAGGAAAAAAAAAGAAAACGAAGATCAAAATCGACATGTCAGGTCAGGAAGAAAGGACAAACCTTAAATTATTTGTCAATTTATAGAGAAAAATAAATACAATACACAAAGGTTGACAAGAAGCAGACTAACAAACCAAAACGTCCATCAAAGACCGAAACAGACAAACTTGAAGAAAAAAAAAGAACTTCAAAACAAAAGCTACCTGTTAGGTGACAAGATGCGGGCAGAAACTAGAAACAGACAAAAGTTAGAAAGTGACCAAAGCAGACCAAAACTATTTCGCAAACTAAGGAACATATCACTATAACAAAACTCAATTCACCTACTCAATAGGGTAATTACATTGACAAAATTTACCCTAATATTGAGGGTAAATCATACAGCTTTTGGTCAAACCGTTCGTTAATTTACCCAAATCTGTGTACAAATTGAACAATTTACCCTCGATACAGGGGTAAACCTTTGGTGTGTATGAGAGCTAGAGAGAAGGAGAGAGAGAGAGTCAGTAAGAGAGGGGAAGTGGGAGAGGGAGAGGGGGAGAGAAAAAGAGAGAGAGAGAGAGAGATCAAAATTACATTAAAATTTACCTCTGTTGTCAGCTCCTCAATTTTCTGATCCTGTCGAGGAGACATCGATTGTCGGTTGGAAGTTCCCAGAGGCTGTTTAGTAGGTGCAACTTTTTTTGCTGGAAAAATAAATATAGAAAAATATTAATTAACAAGAAAACGGAAAAAAATATACGTTAAGATGAGTTAACTCATAAAAACTTCGATTTAAATCTTGGTATCAAGTATTTATGGTGCAAGAAGAAATGTCAGAAGTGTAGAAAAAGATACTTCTTTACCTTCCATTTTTCCTAAAAAGTATCAATTTCGATAAACAAAAAATATGGGAGCTAAAAAATATATAAAAAAAACGTTCATTTGGGAATGCAGTAATACAAGGAGCGGTCAAAACGGAGGCCTTTAATTTGGAAATCCAAAAAGAAGGGGAGAGAGAGGAAAGAAAGGAGGGGGGAATGGATAGAAAAGAAACACGGAAGAGAAGAGAGGGAGAGAGAGAGAGAGAGAGAGGAGGACTCTATTGGGACCAAAAACAAAAACGAAAGACCAAGAAAAATAGTAGAGAGTGAGAGAGGGTTAGGGAGGAGAACGAGGGAGGAGAACGAGGGAGGAAAATGCACTCACTTGGGACTGCAGTGACACGAGGAGCAGTGACAGTGGAGGGCTTTAACTTAGAAGCCCCGTTTTGAGAAAGGGGTTTTTTCGCCGCTAAAATAGGGTTTTGAGGAGCTTTTTCTTGAGCTCTTGCTTTCTTTGTGGCACTTTTTCCTCCCTTCGCCAAATCCCTCCTCTCTACAGGATTGTAACTAAAGGTTTTATAAAGAAACAAAAAAAAAAAAACAGGGCAAAAAGGATAGAGGGCAAAAACGCATAGAAAATGGGAAAGAGAATTAGTTGACAAAAAATAGGACTAGACAAGAGAACAAAAAAAAGGAGAGGGAAAGGGAAAGAAAAGGCGAGAGGATAAGTAGTCGGCTTCACAGGATTGTAAAAAGCAAATAAAAAGGAATAAAAAAAACAGAGGAAATATGTTAACATTAACACATATACAAAAATGACTTACTTGAGAAACTTTCCGTTGTTGACCGAGTCACAATATCGTTTGAGCCACTGCAAAAATTCTAAGTTGTCGAGAGGCCTTCCCTTCACCAATTTGCTTACTTCAATGTGCTGCAAATATTGACCGGAAAAAACAAAGACAAAACAATAAAAGTGAGAAGGAATAGGAAGAATAAGAAAAGTGAAGATTGAAGAGTAAGAAAGAATGGCATTTGAGTGAATGAGGTAAATTTGGGTGGGAACGGAGGAGAGAACTCTGAGTGGGAAATACTGACAAAAATTGAGAAAAGAGAGGGAAAGGAAGAGAAAGGGGGAGAGGGAGGGGAGAGGGAGGGGATGAGGGAGATGAAGAGAAAGAGACACAGAGAGAGGAGAGATGAAAGAGTGGGAAGTAGGGAACCAAGGGAGAGGGGGGGGAGAGGGTTAGGGAATAGAGAGATGGAAACAGACAGAGGGGAGAGATATAGAGAGGGTGGGAAGTAGGGAACCTCTAGCCTTAACTTTGATCTTAGATAGCTTTGTCATTTCTTTCAACAGAAAACTATTAATTAACATTGAGAAAAAAACAAGAAGAACGCAAACATAAAAGAAGGAAACAGCACCGTAACACCGTGAACGTTTTTTTTTGACACGCCAAGCTCAAAAAAAAAAGTCCAGTAGATTTATAACAGACGTTGTTTTCATCATAATTACTCCAAAAAAGAAGAAGATTTTTCTTTCCGTACAAAGGATTTCAAATTTAAAACTTTACCTTCAAAATCTCTAGTTTGTCAAACGTATCTTGAAGAACTTTGTAGTTCTGAACCATTTCGTACTCCCCTTTCGCATCAAATTGGACCTGAAAATTACGAGAATCAAACATATCTCCGAAATAAGTTTTACAACGGGATAATACAAAAAGGGGATAATGACACATCGATGGAAAAGAAATCACAAAAAATAGATAAGGAGTATAGGACCGAAGGATATTCCTTTTAGTCAGATGTATCAAGTTTGTAAGACTGTCCAAGCCAAAAAGGTTGGAGAGAGAAAGAGAGAGAGAGAAAGAGAGAGAGAAAGAGAGAAAGAGAGAAAGAGAGAGAGAGAGAGAGAGAGAGAGAGAGAGAGAGAGAGAGAGATAGAGAGTTGAAGGAAGGTCCACCTGTAGTGACTGGCTCCTTTTCCAAATAAATAGATTCAACTAAACTCTCACATTCTTACATGGGTATAAGTAGCCATAAATTAAAATCTAGTATAAAACATCAAACTTTTGTGGTAGGAGTCCTAAGTTTTTCCTATCCCACATAATCATTCCTGGCCATAAATACTTAGACTGTCATTTAATTGTCGTTAAGAAATCTTTAAGGGTACTTTTTTACTCATGATATTTCATTCTCACCCATAACAATTACCCATTTAACATAAAACGTACATAGTTTCTCAAAAGGTTTACTTATTTATTCATAGGACGTATATATATACATGAGACTTACCCGCTAACAACTAAGATTTACAACTTTACACATGGGATTAACCCTTTTACACATTAGATTTACCCACCTACTAATGAGATTTACCTATTTCCTCATGATATTTACTCATTTACACAGATTTACCCTTTACCCATTTAGACATGTTTACCCATTTACACATAAGATTTACCCATTCCCACATAAAAATTAATGGGTATGGCCATAAGATTGATGTCCCAAGACCAACTACATGACAATAACCATCATCATTGCGTGTATACACAGAAAAAAAATGTGGATTCAGTATCCTCAGTATCCGCACATTTAGAAACTGGTCATTTGAAAACAATCCAATAAGAATGAGCCAGACTGAGAAATATAATCGTTATTTCTCACTGACAAAAAAACTCATTGACTGACTAGCATTAATTCGCATCTTATGACGAGACTGTATAATTATACTGATTAAAAAACCTCCAAAATGAAAAACTTTATAAATGCATAAAATAACAACGTATCTAGTCTTAAAAATAGGTTAGAAATTACCTTATGCATAGGAACAATGCCGCTATGTGTGGCATCAATGAGCTGGCAAGGAATAGCTCCATTGGCAGCCTGTAAAAAGACAACAACAGATGCATTAACACACATAACCAGATCCAAAAGTTAACTTCTGTAAACATTCAGAGGAACAGGAAGGAATTTAGCCCAGACAGAAACAGAGACAGGTGAATGATGAAAGAGTTCACCAAATAAATTTAATAGCCTCCTTATAACATCTATTATTAGATGCTTGTCATACATAAAGAACGTTTAAAGAGGATAGGAAAGAGAGAAAAAACTACAGAAAGAGGACAGGAAGACGGTGCAGAAAGAAGAGAAATAAAAGAGAATAAGAGAGAGATAAAGAAAAAAGAGAATACTTACTTCTTCAACTTTGGAGATATTGAGCTGTAAGGTCTGATTGATCCAAGAAAGAATATCTGTTCTTGAGACAAAATAAGCTCCATCCATCATTCCTATGGAAGCCATGGAAAACTACAGAAGTCACTCGAATATGCGAAAAAAAGGTAAAAAGTGCAGAACTAGTCCTGGTTCAGCAACTTTTCAAACAAAATAAATAAATAAATGAATGAACGAAAGAATAAAGTTGAATCAAAAATAGTTATGAATCCGGCTAACAAAAAGCATAAAAAAAACAAAAACTACGGTAGTTGTACAGGAAAACTAGTTGTACAGTTGTCTGTGAGATTTTTATCCTGCAGTAGCTTGACAAGACAGGAGGAAATGATTCAATCAATTTGCTTTCTGCAATAACTTTTACTGCAATGACTCCCATGGGATGTAAGATTCCCAACGGTCACTTCCAAGCTATGTTACCTCTACAACATCAACGAATCAAATTGATTTTGTTCTTCAAAACAGCATCGGACGGTGCGGGAATCCAGCAGCAATCATATATCGTGTACGTTCACAAATGAGATCGGACGGTGCGGAGAACATTCCTGGTCAGCTTGGAGGCTGGACAGCTCATTCGAGCAAGAGTGGAGAAGAAATCTATATCGTTCATTATGGTGTATCGACGGTAATAAACCCTGTACGGAATTGTAATTCCGTGTCTGTGAGTAGGCGAACAGGGTCGAATCGGGACCGTTGGATGATGAGACTGGCCAGGCTGTGACAAACTGGTACCAGTGGAATTCTACTGTCATTTCATGGAAACAGTCAGATGTACCTATCCAGCTGCTGACTTGATTTTGTACGAACAACCAAACGCATCTACATGAAAGCTACAGAATATATAAATTTTGAAATCATCCGTACATTCAGACACCTCTAAACCTCCACCGTTAGATCTTACCGATTGGATGCATCGATGAGGCTCATCGCAAAGAGCTAAACTTTTGCCGAGATTAACGCCTGCCCGTGCGAAAGTGACAGTTGACCACAATTCTCATGACGTAAAAAGGTACAAACAAATGCTGTACCTTAACTGTACTGCAATGTACGACAAATGATGTGCCGGCGCCGTGATTTGGGCAATTGCCACTCCTTTGTATCTGTTTCGTATGGTAATGGAAAATATTTTATCTCCAAGATCGCGATGGTTAAACATTTAGGTACAAAAGCATGATTGAGATCTGCCATTGTTTACAACCAGTAAAGGTTGTATGTGAAAAACTGAAAATCCCTACGGACTTCAAGAATAACAAACACATAGCAAAACTAAAAATGTGAGGCTTACTCTAGTACTAAACACTACTCCAAACCCTAAAAACAAAAGAGATAGTGGGCCCTCGGTCTAAGCCCAAACTATGTCACAATAAAGGTCAGGACAACTTTAATAATCTATATGCTCCAGGTGACACGGTGGTAAATCTCGAATGCCACGACCATCATTCACCACCGTGCTCATCAGATAAGGCATGAGGATATAAGTTGGCGGTATAAGGTCAGCATGAAGAGATGTCAAAGATCGTGGAGCGCAATCACGTAAAATGTAACTCGAGCAAAGGAAGAAACGATCTAAGCAATAAAACAACTTTAGGGAAACTCATACACCGAAAATGGGCAAACAACTCGAAGATGTGGAAAAGAACAGCAAGCGTAATATTGGCAACAAAATGAAACACCCTAACAAAACATGCGCCGAATCAATAGCATCAAGACAACAAAACTAAAAGTAGCCTCGTAAATCCCTTAACCCAGCGAAACGTGGTGGGGTCGATTTGAAACACATTGAAAATAAATAATAATTGCGACAATACATTGTATGAGCTCTTGGGAAGCCACGTAACACTCGTGTCCAACCTATATATGACACGGGTGTCGATTTGCTTGTTACTCGTTAGGAGGGGAGGGAACAACAACACATGATTTGGTTCAGGATGCAACCATTGTCGTCAGAAGCTAATGAGAGTACTTGTCACGCGGGAAGTGTCACATATTCTGTCGTTACGTTTCCCATCTATGGCATTTGCGACCCTGGGGCGGATCTTGTGTGTTTTTGCACGGAGTGGAAAAGAACATCCGGTGAAATATCTCGCAAGTCTTACAACATCCCGAGTCTCCTCACGCGTAACACGGCGTCGCGGCTCGTGACGCAACGACCTCCAAGGAATGGGACAACATGCATTAAGGTTCGACTTATATCAGCATATCATTTGCTTTGGAGATATTTGGGACCTTAGACTCGTCAATTTCATTTTGGTTTTTCATATTTGGTGTTTCCATGTCATCGCGCCTTCTGAATGAAAGTCAGAGTTTTTGGAGGGGTTGACATGTCTATGAATGTAAGTGATCACTTCAATGGTATAACAACCATCAATACAATCATTGTCTTTCTCTTGTTATACCTCATAAGTGCTTTCACCAAGTTTTTGCTGTGGGTGTTCTAAAAGCACCACCCAAATTTCACCCTCCACTCAACTTTTATGTTTTCACATTAGTTCATACACATTTGTTTAGCTCTTCAAGTCCCATGAAGTTGTACATGGCCTGATTATTATTCCAAACCATTGTTCAAATGTGCAAAAACAAGTAGAAGCGCTACGGGTGGTCACTACAACCTCTTCAAGTTTTAGGCCTATTTTTAGTGTACAGTAAGCATTTGATATGGTGGAACAAATTGTAGTGTTACCATGCGTTTTGCGTTGTAGTACTCTATTTTAGGCAGGCTAGCTGAAAGACCGGTATTCTACCGTTTTCAATTCCACATTGTGACAAAAAGTGCGTTAGTTGTGTTTTCAAGGAGAGAGTTATTGGAGTAATATGACGTAATGATACCAACAGCCTATTGAAAGATTACTGATTTTAGAGTAGCAATTTTTTTATAAAACCAAGTATTGCAATAAGACAAATGACCACGTTCCGATTACAACAAATGTAGCGAGGTATTTGGACAACAGTACAACGCGAATTGCCATAGCACGAGAAAATGTATAGTGAGGGGTTTGTTTTGGTGATATTCATTCCAATTTAGGTACAAGCGACGTGGACGACTTTCGATCCCTTAACAAATTAGCGTTGAGAAGAAAGCAACTAGTCCTATTAAATATATTTTGTGGTTAAGGCCCCCTAAAAAACAAGCACCAAATCAATGTTATTAACCCTAATAGCGAACAAGGAGCAATCACCCAAACCCAAAAGGCACCCTTCGGAGTCCAACAGAGAGAAGATTTGATAATCAATAGGAGCTCCACAACAAAAAATATAATGCCTTGTCGAGGCTTCCACAACTCTCTCTCCCTCTCTCCCCCCCCCCTTCTCCTTCGTTCTCTCACTATCTTTCGTTCTCTCCCTGTCTCCCACCTCCTTGTGTAATTTAATAACATAACATGTTAAAAAAAACACAAAAAATCCGACCAATGTCTAGAATCTCATAAAAGTTAAACTGGATTAAAGTTAAGGGGGAAGGGAGAAACATGAGGGAAGGGAGAAACATGGGGAGAAAACAGGAGGAAGGAGAAACAGGAGGGAAGGGAGAATCAGGAGAGGAGAAACATAAGGAAGGGAGAAACAGGAGAGGGGAAACATAGGGAGGAGAAACAAGGAGGGACAGGGGATGGACATGGAAGGGGAAACAGGGGAAGGGAAACAGGGGGGAGACAGAGGAGGAGAACATGGAAGGGAGGAAAGGAGGGAAGGGAGAAACAGGAGGAAGACAGAGGGAGAAACATAGGAGGAGAACAGGAGGGAGAGGGGAAACTGAGAAACATGAAGGAGAAACAGGAGGGAAGGGGGAGCAGAGGAGGGGAGGAAACAGAGGGGAAGGAGAAACAAGGAAGGAACAGGAAGGGATAACATAAGGGAAGGGAGAAACATAAGGGAAGGGAGAAACATAAGGGAAGGGAGAAACAGGAGGGAAGGGAGAAACATAAGGGAAGGGAGAAACATGAGGGAAGGGAGAAACATGAGGGAAGGGAGAAACATAAGGGAAGGGAGAAACAGGAGGGAAGGGAGAAACAGGAGGGAAGGGAGAAACAGGAGGGAAGGGAGAAACATAAGGGAAGGGAGAAACAGGAGGGAAGGGAGAAACACAAGGGAAGGGAGAAACATGTAAAAAGGAGAGGAATGACTCGTGAAAAACCAATATTTACAACAAAATTTGTGGTATAACGCCCTTAAAAAATGCGAACGAATTTCTATGGTCATTGCATATTTTCAGTCAAACATTCAGTTCAATTCATGTGACAAAATTCAAGGTTACGAGGAAAAAAAACCAAAAAGTACATACTATCATAAAATTAGACTACAACACAGTAGAACTCTACCATGTTGTAAATAGTACAACTTTACCATCAACCATTCTAGAAATAAAAAAAACTGAAACTTCGACTGCTACTTTGGTCACACCCTCATTAAAAAGTTAAGAATAGACATGAACTCCTTTTGAACAGGCATTGGGCTTTTTCCTTTCGTAAGGAAACACCGAGAATGATACACTACTAGGAAAAAATCAACAGTAATTACAACGTTCGTTGGACAAGATGTCCCTCGCATTTTTAACACGAGGATTTTCTACGCATTTTCTTTTTAAATGGGATAAAAAATTCCACACAAGTACATACCAGTAACCTTGGGAATTAAAATGCTGCCCAGCCTGAGGCTGTAGATGAGCTATTGGAACTTCCCACGTTTGATTGTGAGGCAGGAAGTGCCGACTGTCAAAAGAAAAAAAGAACGATATCATCATAAAACTAAAAAAGAAAAAGAAAAGAAAGGTCACAAAAGAAGAATGAAATGATTTGTCACAAACGAAAGATATGAATTGTCACAAGAAATGAATTGTCACAAAAGTAACATGTATAGCCAGACAAGATAAATCAATTCAAGACAGCTTTCAAGCAGTTTCCTCTACACCGTCCATCACTATTAGAGTTGGTGAACTGTCAATGTTAACACTTTATTGGAATTAAATACACTAAATTATGTTTGCGACGAGGCTCATTATGAACAATTTAACTAGACAGTGTTATTAACAGCAGCTAATGATTTCAGGTCAAAAAAGCTCTTAGTTGAATGAGATTGACTAACTTGATAGCCAAGAGCAGTGAGCATACAAAAAGTACAGAATTCCAGTCATTCCCAGTGAAATTACCTTCGGTCTTTAGCTTTTACCCCTCTGTAGCCACCAAAAGAGAGTGGAAGTACACGTTTCACCGTTATTAGTGTTAATAACTCTAATTTGAACAAGTGTTTATTTGACCCAAAATCATAAATTAGTGTAAATAATACCAATTAGTGAAATGGCCCTTAATGAGCCACTTGGCAAAACATAATCTAGTTAGTTCTAACAAAGTGTTAACGCTAATAATTCATTAACTTTAATGGTGATGGGCTGTATAGTTTAGTAATGGTAGCCTAAGTTTTACATCATTTTGAGAAACCGCATGGGCATTAACTTGAAACTTTGTAGAAGGAGAAATCTTGCAATATGAGCACCAAAATGGAAAGCTTTAGCAGCTTAGCTAGCAAACAAATGAGAAAAAGTATTCGATTGACAGTTGACCCCACCTTTAACTGTGACATATTTTGAAACGGATCTTTGCTTTGACTTCCCTCTGTGTTGGTCACATTGCCTCCCACTCTCGATTTCAAAGTATCGTTCTTTGGAGGAGGAATTGGTTGACGGATTCGAACTCCTCCCGGAGGAGGAGCCAAAGGAGCTTTCATGGCTCCCACAGAAGCAATAGATGCAACGCCTCCATTCAAATTGCTAGTGCTTAACTTCTTTGCCCCAGTGCCTGACGAGACTAGTTTCGACTTCATGTTAATTCTTATCGTTTCACCTTCCTGAAGCCAGAAAAAGAAAAATACTGATCTTAAACGTAATTTTTTGACAAGCGTCAATTCTGCTCTGATTCACATTCTCTTCCTGCATATAATATGATTATGCTTGAAAAAGTGCTTAATGTGAAAGTGAATGTGCTTAGTGAGAAACGTTGGTTAATGTGACCAAATTAACGTGACTTAATGTGACTTAATACGATTTCATCTGACTTTTCATGTGATTAAACGTGACAACAAGACATACAATAACAACTTTAACTTTAACATTAAATTGAGCTTCAAATCAATAGACAGTCAACACATAAAAATATAACCACATTTCGCTTGTTTATGATTCTGTCTCATTCGATTTAAACTGTCAATTATATTAAATTTTGCAGGTCAAAAGCGAAAAAAAAAAAAAAAAAAAAACAAAACACAACACTTTACCTTGAGCTTCAAATCAAAAGCCGGTAAATTTGAACCCTGTGATGATTCTTTTGGTTCCTGTGCCTTTTCCTTTTCAGCCAATACATGTTTTTCATGATCCGAAAGGGCCACATTGAAGTCAAAAGCCTCATTTCTTTCGTTAAAGCCTAATCCTATGAACGCGTGTCGTCCTCTCCCATCGTCAATTCTCAAAACAAAATAGCGCGAACTGTCTGTCACCGATTCGACAGCAGATTCTCTCTGTCCAGCCTTAACAGGACAAGAAGCGAAAAGCTCTCCTGTATTCGAATCTTCGAGACGAATGTCACATTTGTCTTTGTGCGAAACCAAACGTAACCTTCCGGTCCAAATCTTGTCAGACACCAACCATTCGGCACATTTGTAGCCTCCACTTGTAGCTCTCGGCGGAACTTTAAATGCGTTTACTTCTCTTACAATCAAAAGAGTATGCTCGAAGGAATCGTCCAAGTCATCGAAAGCCATACTAAAAGGAATAAGGCAATTATACTTACACGATTACTGACGATATTGGCCAGTAAGCACCCTAATCGTACAGAATCGTACAGACAAATGTACTTTTCTGGTGTAATTTTTTTCGAAATCGTTCAGTTTTCCGTGTGAATGCTATGGTTACTGCTACAGTGACACCAGTCACACAGGACTCTTACAACTCCCAATAGAAGAGTAAGAAAACTAAAAAGTAATAAGAAGGCTTGAAAGAAGGTTGAAGAAAGTAAAAGCTTAAAAACGAAAACTAAAGTGCAAAGATATGCAGAATGAAGACTGAAGACTAGGAGATTGCTAAATAAAAAACAAGCTTGAGAGACTGCAAAGTTTCTGACAGATAATGCTTTGAAACTAAGTGATTAATTTAGTAAATGATATGAAAAAATGAATAATTTAAGCACTGTGCTGCAATCATGCAAAAATCCTGTTGAGCTTACAATCTGCACGAAAAGTTTGATTGTCAAAAAAAACTTTCCTTGTAAGAAGTATGATAATTTATCAACTGCAATAGACTGAAAAAAGTACTTTGAAAAAAGTAACATATAAAAAGAGTCGTTTGAAACTGCTGCAACTCTACTATTATACCATCATATTAGGGAAACAAACTAAGGTTACAGATGTTGCAAACTTGAAATTATTTCAGCCAGTCAACTGTCTTTGTACTTCACATAAAAAAAATCGCAGCAAGAAGTCAAACAGACAAGTACAAATAAGGTTTGTACTGTACTGTACCACATTTCTTCAGAAACTTTTAGAACCTGTCAAAGTACAGTAACTGAAAGTTTTCAGATATTACAAATGAGGAAACGACAGGCTGGATTGAGCCATTTCATAATCCTAGAGAGCGTTGGACCGTCAGGATTCTCTCCGTGAAATATGAAGGTCATATCCCGATACTGAGGTCATTAAGTTTCAAGTACGAAAAGCATATGGAAACACTATATGCGATTGCCGCGTAATAAACCGTATGCGTTTTTCCGGATGAGAAGTGAGGGTGCGTCTCCATGTGCCTAAGTAAGGGTTTTTTTCTGTCTTTTCCCTGTAAAACTTAAAGCCGTACCGCGTAAGTTTAAACCGTACAAAAAAATAGAGAAAATGAGAAGTACATTTTGCGTCATCATCGAATTTAAGATGTACTACATGTTGTCGTTTTGTGTTCTTCGACCCACGGCCACGCCAAAAAACGTCATCTTCAAACTTTCAATTTTCGACGCAAACGCTTCATGTTTCCAGTACGTAGCTAGTCTCCTCCTACTGTCCTCGGGAGGAGAGTTTGTGATTACTGGACGCGTGTTTTGGTCCACTTGTAAAGTCAGAGTCGATCCACGACAGACGTGAAGCAATAAACTTACATGTGGCAATTGGAGTGTACCGTGTAACATAAAAGCCAGCCTGTTCGACGACAAATAAATCTTGGTTGTATAGCCAGCCTGTTCGACGACAAAAAAAAACTTGGTTGTAAGACATCCTGTGACGTCTCCTTCATAAATGTGCGATCACGTACAAATGGTACATTCTTGGACATTTGTACAAACTTTAATTTTGTAACGGTTTTCGTGGCCGTTCATACCACAACAACCGTAAGAACGTTCAGATTGTACATTAGCGTGACGCTACTAGATATTTATATCGGCGTCTGCCCGTACACATACGCAGCTGCGATTTTGTCCTTTTGCAAATGATGATTATTCCCGGGTGGCTCAACAGGTCCTACGTGGTACCAATCGCAATCTAACACCTCATTCACTGGCACGACCTGATGGAAGGGTGTTACAAATATTAGTGCCAGTAAACGTGTTCGTACGATTACTGGGAACGCCTGATGGAAGGTTACCCTGAGACCTCATTATTCCATTCGTTTCGTACATTTTCGCCGTATTCAAACGGTGAGGTACAGTACACTGTGTTTCGCTATTAGGGTGAAGTTCCATTTAGGAATTTAGGACATTCTGTAATTGTACGGCCAACATTACAGAATGCTACAATTTGAACGAAGTTCCATTGCGCAGAGTTTGTAATCCACGTGTTCATAATTTAGTGGTACCACGTGAATTACGATCGGATATTGAAAATCGTCAATGATTTTCACACCGACCAAGAATCTTCATTTGCGTACCATGCACCAGGTCATCGTTTAACACATAAGTTCAAAAGTAGGTGAAAGTAGGCCCATACAGTATGCCTATTGTATGCAAAACATACAATATGCCCTTAAGACCCATTTTGTATTGGTCGAAAAATGAAAAAAAAGGTTAAGAGGGTTGAGTTGCACATCGATCGATAGAGAATTAAACGGCATGTCTAAATTTTGAAAAAAATTCGGACAAAAAATATTTTTTCTATGAATTTTGAGGTGTTTTTTACTTCAACCGTCAGATTCGGACGGTCGCTCATCAAAGTAGCGATCTTAAGAAGATCACATGAAAAGCCCATAACACAAATTACGATAGGACAAATTGTCATATTAGCGTCTGCAATTTTGAAGGCCACACTAAATAAAGCCTCAAATTGACCAACAAGGTAGCCCGTCAGCGTTTTATTTTTTTTTCCGGGTTTTTTTTCTGGCGGAATGTCATCCTAGGCCGCGTCAGTCCGCTAAAAACTTTCGTCAGGTGGCGTGCGCTGTACTATGATCATACGTCATATTCGTACGATCGTACAAGAGTGTCCGCAACTCACACCCATACAATATGCCTACTCTACGCGAGTTTAGTGCCAAGTTTTGTGCGCCTACCAAAGGCCTACCATAAAAACGCCTACTTTTGAACTATGGTTTAACACAACTTCTGTACACTTTGCAGACGCCTTGTCAAATACCACCTCATTTTTGTAGGGTTCCTGTTTTTTCGCGTGACAAATGAGCGCTGCAATAAATAGTGTGACGAATGGTGCGGTAACAGAAATAGCGTGACGAAAGTGCGTTACGACAATTCGTTTGTATTTTCTGTTGGATTTTTGAATGCGTATATCGTGTGCGATTTTTTTTTTATTTCCGTTGGTTGCCATCTTGACACGTATGCTTAGTAAACACGATTTTCCCGTACGGCGAACGTTTTAGCCAAAGTTTCCCTGAATTTAAGGGCAAAAAGACAAAGAAAAGCAGATACTTTAACACACGAGGACGTACCTAAGAGTTAACATAAAAAGCTCGAGCACAAGTTCTACATATTATCATGGTCCCAATTGCCTCTATTGTGGTTCAAAATTTTCAATAATTTTAGGGACTACGGTTCAACTCCAGTAGATGTCGGCCATTGAAAGCTGAATATCTGAATGCAATGAAAGTAGGAAATTGATCATGGCAGTGACTATTATGGTTGCACAAAGTCACGTCATTTTGTCAAAAATTGTATGAATGAAGTACACATTGGTACAAATAAAGTACCATTGAGTCAAAATTTGACGGTCAATCGGTTCGACAATTTTGACATTCAAAATATTGTTTCAGCCGCTTAAACTTCTGCCGCGCTTGTGAACGTCCACCGTCATAATAAAACTAGTAATTCACACGGCCGGCGAACGTTTACGGTAACAAAACTGCGACAACCACATGTAAAAATAAGTGTTGCAAACAGTCACTTTTTGTCGTTACGTGAGCTCCACGGTGAAAGCACGTTGCATATTATCTTAGCCGCAGAATTGAAATTTAGTCGTCTAAGCATTACATTGAACTTAGACAAAAATTGAAACGAAACCTCTCTAAACTAAATTACTATAAGTATTATATGAAAATATTAAAACGCACGAAACGAAATAAACTTTGTACAATATAATAAAACGAATTGGCGAACTTGCTAAGTCCTAATCCCCTCTCACAACCGCTATTTACTACACTACGATCAATCAAATAATTGTAAATTACAAGAAGGTACTACGACCGATGTTCTTTCTGTACGGCCAGTGTACGACAAGGCCATTGAGTGGACAAGTGTCCACATTTTACTCGTCCTTATGTTCTTCGAAATTCTCGTGACCAAGTGTTATCTCTCCACGTGGCGCCAGGTCATGCAACGTCCAAAAACCGCCAAAGTGACCATTCCGGGATCTCGGCGGCGATATGTGTCGTTGGATTAAAAACCAACATTTAATGTTAGCCATCGTAACAAATGTCCGATTCATTTGTTTGGTGCGGGATCATGTTCGCACTATATATTAACTAGTTATATGTCCCCTCATTCGTAATGTCGTTAATCAGATTATGGATCATAATACAGTTTAAGTAATTATCACACCCTATGTATTTTAACCAACTCCTACGACATACCGGTTGGAGCTGACGGCTACGCCTCGCTCTGTCGGTTTGAGGTTCGAGTCGTGCCGGACTCAACTTTTTGTTGAGAGTGACTTATGCCACTCTTAAGTCCTGCATGTGGAGCTAAGGCAACCATGGCTCCACCACTCTCTCTCTCTTTCAATGAGTACAACAAGTATGGGGGATAGAGGAAAAAGGTGGAGGCAGACTGCTTGCGCTTTTTCCATTAAGCTATTGAGACCTAGAAAATACACAATAAATCTAGTGATTTCAACACTCCCTTTATTTTCTGGTTTTGTTTTAACTTCTCTTTCAATCCACATTTTCCCTACAATATATCAACTTAGGAGAGGGCACAGGGTTGGTCATCATGTTAGCCACCATTTCTTCATCAAACCTATACACAAGATTCACAATTCTATTTTCAACTTTTTCCCTTACGAAGCTCAATCTTATGTCCATATGTTTAGCTTTGAAATGTTGTTTTCGATTGGGTGCAATTCCAATGGCAGCCTGATTATCACAAAAAACCTCATGCACTCGCTCCTTCATATACCCCAGTTCTTGCAACAAGACTTGACCCACATCAAATCTTTCACAGCAAAACAAGAGGTCGTATACTCAGCCTCCACAGTAGACTGAGCAGCCACCTTTTGTAACTTGTTACTCCAACACCAAACACCTTCCCCTACATACAACACATACCCAGAAATGCATCTTCTCATTGGTGCATCCCCATAACAGGCATCACTCCAAATAGTGATATCGGTGTCCTCCCCTCCCAAATGCAACCATAACTCTCTGGTTCCTACCATATATCTCATGACTCTCTTGGTTGCCTCCTAGTCTCTATTTGTAGGACTATTAAGACTCCTACTGAGTACTCCAACTGCTACCGCTATGTCTTGCCCGTACAGTTCACAAAGTATAATAGACTTCCTACAACCTGCCTGTAAGGGATAAACGTCATAAACTCTCTCTTTTAGACTAATTTGATCAACTAAGATTATCACTCCTCCTTGTACACTTCTATCAGTTACTTTTTTCACGTCCATGGGAGTGGTACAGCTGTTTGCCTTTTCCATCTGGAATTTCTGAAGCATATTACCTATTCCTTATTTGTGAGTAAGTCTAATGATCCTTTTCCCCCTATCTCTCTCCATTTGGATTCCCAAAATATATCTTGCCTCCCCCATATCCTTCATATCAAATATGCTTCTAAAATCTTTGAAATTTTGTGGTCTCCATTAACCCACACAATGAGCAACCGATGTAAAGCCTCTAGGATAATATTTGACCCTTTCACTTTCCCACTGAATAAGTGTCGCTTTTGCACACAAATATTATGACGACTCTCACCCTTGTGAGGATAAGACTCCAATGAGTCAAACGCAAAAAGAATCACTGAATTTGCTCCCTTGAGCAGTTAGTTATGGCTGGCTAAAGATGGCATATAAATACAAAAGGTCACCTGGAGAAAGGCGCCTCAAACACGCTAAGTCCATTAAATCCTACTCACAACTACCTAATACTCTACCCTAGGCGAGTCAAAAAGGTGTATAGTACCAAAAAGGTACAGTGGCCGAACATACTTCTTGTACGACCATTGTACAACATGACATTCTGGTTGACACTTGTCAACTTGGGAGCCATCGTTCCTCCTCCAATCAATTTGGGCGTCCAATGATGTGGCGCCACTTGGCAAAGCGCGCCGCTATGTCCGAAAGATGCCCAAGATTCATTCGGGTTTGGTGGGGGCGACCTTGTCCCTCCGATCATGTATTTTACACGATTAGATTCGCGCCCGTGAGCGTCATTTCACTATAAATGTTGTTTTGTCAATTTTGGTATGTTTTAGTTAAAGTGACGTTTGCGTGACACTTTAATTAATTCTCGAACCATATACGTGTATCGTTTCGTTAATGCCTTAATGGCTAAGACATACGTCTATAACTTACTCCTTAGACCTAGGTTCAAATCCTGGGAAGGGTAACTTTTTTGTAATCTATTAATTTGTCTACCTGTCTGCCCGTTTCTTTCTAAATATGGCGACAACCATGGTGACTCTCTCTCTCTCTCTTCAATGTAGAATTTGAATTAAGAAGTGAATATTAATTACTTATTTTCAACAATCTTTCTTGAACTTATTAATCTTTTCCAAATACTTACTTAACATAAGCAGATCATCCACATAAATTGCAATAAAAATCACACCATTCTCATCTTCAAACATACAGATAGAATGGTTAGAGCTGATCCGGATATATCCTACACCAGTGAGAAACAAATCTAGTTTCTTATTCCAGTGTCAAAGAGCATGCTTCAGTCCATATAAAGACTTTAAGAGCTTGCAAACTTTGCTCTCTTCTCCTTCCTCCACGAACCCGTCGGGTTGCCTCATGAAAATTTCTTCCTCTAACTCACCATTGAGAAAGGCGGTATTGATATCCATCTGGTGTATTTCCAAGTCTTCCGGTGCCGCTAGACTGAGGAGAATCCTTAATGATGGGAACGATACAACTAGAGCAAAAGTCTCCTCATAGTGTATCCCCAGTTTTTGGGTGAACCCCTTTGCTAACAGCCGAGCCTTATATCTTTCAATGGTATTATCTGGGTTCAGTTGAAGTTTAAACACCCATTTATAGCCGATCAATTTTTTGTCCGGGGGGCAGTCCGCTAGTTCTCAAGTATTTGCTTTCATGATAGAGACCAGCTCATCATTTATGGCTCTAATCCATCTGTCTTTCTTCGGACTGTTTCTTGCCTCCGAGGATGACCGAGGCTCATCAGGGTGAGATAGCTTAGTTACCTTATTAGCCGTATGTTTTTTTTTTATCCTTTTGCTGCTCCTTCTCCCTCCATCAAACTTCAAGGCTAGAATGGAGGGAAGTCTTGGATTTCTCCTTATTCTCTCACCGACTCCCCTATCCATGAGAGTTGGTTCCGTTTCCTCCTCTTCTGTCTCCTCAAAGTCCATAGGAATATGTGAGGTTTTCGGTAGATCTCCTGTGTCTTAGATCTCCGCTGAAATCGGAATCATTGTTTCACTCAAGTCCCTTTCGGAAAAAACGAAGTTCTCCTCACTTTCGGACTCAAAACTGATTCTTATCTTTTTGGTATATTTGAAGGGGTCAAATGATTTCCCTTCATCCATGACAACTGGGTGTTTGACCAAAATGATATCTTACTTTGATAGGTCATATACTCTATATCCCTTGACATCCTCATCATATCCTACAAATTATCCAGGTTTTCCCTTAGCATATAGTTTCAAGTTTTTCCTAACCGTATCAAGACTGTAAACTTGGCTACCGAATACTTTAAGGTGAGGGATATCTGCTTTCCTTCCAACCCATCTCTCATAAGGTGTCATTCCTTTTACGGCTGAGGTAATGACTCTATTCTTAATGTAGTTGGCACAGTTCATGGTTTCTGCCGAAAATCTCTTTCTATTTTCTTGTTAGCCAACATAATGCATACACTATCTCCTAGTGTTCGGTTCAACCACTCAGCTTCCCCATTTTGTTTTGAGTTATATGGTACAATTTTCTGGTGTTAAACTCCTTCATCTCTCAAGTATTCCTCAAACTCGTTAGAGGTACTCCTTATTCTCTAAATAGGGGTTCCATGGAAATTCTCATTCCATGCTTTATATTCTTTGATGTAAGTTGGTGTTTCAAACTTTATTATAAAGAAGTAGAATCTAGAGTATCTAGACCAGTCATCGGTTATTGTCAATATAAACCTCTTCCCTCCAAACGAAGGTACTTTTGCAGGTCCCCAAGTATCTGTGTGGACAAGATGTAGTACTTTCTCACCCCTATATGTGGCAGCTTTGGGATAAGGAAGTCTGTGAGCCTTACCTTGAGCACAGCCACTACAATCATCCACCATTTCATTATCCCTAAACTAAATGTCTTCTACTACATCAACCTTCTTCATTTCCCTCAGCCTATCAAAATGCACATGCCCCAAACGCTTATGCCAAATCATCAACTTTGGAACACCAACATATTAAGCATTCTTTTTTTCATTACTGAAGTTAAGCCTAATCATTCCTTGGCTACCCTTATATGCCGTGTAGTTTACTTCGTCCCCATACTTAGCTGTAAAGACTCCCTTTCTAGTGAAGGTCTTAAACTCTTTGTCATCTAACATAGACGTATGAACAAGATTTTTACTCAGCTGAGGAATATAGAGTACATATGAGAAGGTGAGTATAGAAGTCTTACCCTCCACTAAGACTTTCACATCTACCGACCTTACTAAATCTGTAGTAAACACTCTCCCATCCCCGTACTCTATTGATACAGTAGTTCCGGCGGATCTCCTTCTTTTTCAAACTCTCGTCAAAAAAAAGCTCCCCATCCTTCTCCACATAGGACTTGTCCTCGGTCTCTCCTTTCAATTTAGTGACCACAAGTGTCTTCTTCTTCCCTCTGGAAGAACCCCCTCCGCGGTTCTCTTGGAGCCTCATCTCCAACAATCCGATATGAAGTGTCTTGGCTTTTTGCAAAAGTGACAAAGACCCTTTGGGGGCCTTGGTCCTCCAAACCTATCTCTCTCTTCTTTGTATGGTTTTTTCGGATCTTTCCCCCACCAGTTTGCTCACGGAGCTAAGGCTTGGATGCTCTTTCCCGCTCTCCTAATCTCAATTGTGTTCTCTTGCATAAGTATCATCTAGACCACTATTTTCCATTTCCATGAACTGTCAGTCATTACTTGTTCTTGGTACACTATGTTTTCATACTCGTCGGGTTAGTTCATGGTGAGAGTTTTAACTTTCATCTTCATTGTACCTGTCCACCCAACACTTTCAATCTCCATATACAAACAAGAGAGATCAGTACAGTAGTCTCTCCTCTCGTAAATATAATTCCCTAACATTTGCTCGGCCAACTGGAGCTCCTGAATAGTACCAGCTCTATTGATCTCCACCAAACTCACCCACAACTCCTCGGCCTTGTAAATGGTAAGGTGGGGGGTTGCCAAAGCCTGAGTGAGGTGTCTTAGAATGAAGTGTTTGGCAGCCATGATGGTGTCTTCCCACGTTTGTGTATCGTTCTCCGCGGTCTTCACGACCGTCGCTCCGGGTGCCTTGGCAATATGAGCAATAGAAGTAGAAGGTGTCCCCTTCTCATTCCCCTTTACTGACACACTGCTGTCCCCATCATCTGCCTCCTCTGCTGCAACAGATGCAACAGCAGAAAACCTTATTCCACCAAACCCTGGTGGAGTTCCCTGTGGTGGACGTTTCACTAGT
Organism: Zygnema cylindricum; assembly: GCA_037447655.1. Taxonomy (NCBI): domain Eukaryota; kingdom Viridiplantae; phylum Streptophyta; class Zygnematophyceae; order Zygnematales; family Zygnemataceae; genus Zygnema; species Zygnema cylindricum. The sequence continues at coordinate 41,462 of JBBHKE010001060.1, read as the reverse complement.
CCACTGACAATACCCCAGTATCGTATTTCACACAAAGTCGCTGTCATCGTGGCTTCCCAACAGATGAACCTAAATCAATTGAAGATGGGCACCTTAGAGGGTGGGCCCATAACCATCAATTATGTGTCCTCCATTGGACTACAAAATTCAAAAAGCCTCTAAGTTGTATATAAATAACCCACTTTCAACCACAAAACCTCTACCAAAGCAGACAAGTCGACAATTTGAATCCTTCCCTGTGACGCCTTGACTTCGTTGAGTCCGTAGCAAAAAAAATCACTGAAAACGGCCAACCAGTCGATAAATTCTGAGGTGGCAAATATTCCAATTAATACAAACTCTCAAAGAGAGAGATGACTGGCTACTTAAAAAAAATGCGAAGTCCTAATCCACTCTCACAACCCCTATCTGCTGTAGTATGATTTAATCAAATAAGTGTAAAGTACCAAAAGGTACTACGGCTGATGTCATTTCTGTACGGCCTTTGTACGACAATGCCATTGAGTGGACGCGTGTCCACATTTTACTCGTCCTGATGTTCCTCGGAATTCTCGCGACCAAATGTTTTCTCTCCACGTGGCGCCAGGTCATGCCACGTCCGAAAACCGCCAAAGTGACAATTTCGGGATCTCGGCGGCGATATGTGCCGTTGGATCAAAAATCGACAATTAATGCTAGCCGTCGTGTCTTATTCATTTGTTTCGTGAGGGATCATGTTCGCACTATATATTAACTATTTCTATGTCCCCTCATTTGTAATGTAGTTAATCGGATTACGGATCATAATACAGTTTAAGTAATTATCACACCCTATGTATTTTAACAAACTCCTACGACAAACTTGTTAGAGCTGACGGCTACGCCTCGCTCTGCCGGTCGGAGGTGCGAGTCTTGTTTGACTCAACCTTTTGTTGAGAGTGGTTTATGTCACTTTTAAGTCATGCCTATGAAGCTAAGGCAGCCATGGCTCCACCACTCTCTCTCTCTCCTTTAGTGAGTATAACAAGTATGGAGGATACAGGAAAGAGGCGGAGGCAAATTGCTTGCGTTTTTTCTATTAAGCTATTGAGACCTAGAAAATACTCCATAAATCTGGTGATTTCAACACCATGTGCCAAAGTCAAGGTCTTTTTCTATCGTTTGACTGTAAAACTTAGAGTTGTACCGCGTAAGATTCAACCGTATATAAAAATAGAAAAAAGAAAAAGTACATTTTGCGCCATCATCGAATTTAGGATGTACTACATGTTATCGTCTTTTTTTTTCAACCCACGGCCACGCCGAAAAACGTCATCTTCAAACTTTTTAAGAAAAAACAGGGACGATGTATTTTAAAACAAAGTATTTTCGAAAGACAGAAGGAACACGTATTAGCAAGAGTAAAAATATTTACAAAAATTTCAAACGAATTTAATCGACGACAAATTGTACACTATACGTTATATTTTATCTGTTTGCGTTTAGGTAAGACGAGACATAGTACATAATTTGTTAGGTTTCACCCGTTTGCGCCTGGTGCTGATTTATATTTTGCCTGAGGCTCAAGATTGCGATGCCATTTCATTTCGAGGCGACAGACAAAGGCAAAATGCATATTCGTCAGCTGTGAAAGGGCAAAGCCTGGAAGGCGATACGTCTACAATGACATTCAAACTTATGCGACGTCACAAGCAGCTACGAAAAATGACATGCGTCATCACAGATTGTTGACGTTGACAGCCATCATGGGTATTGTCAACGTATATAATTGTCACACCCTTAAGTAACAATGTCGTTGTTACACTTAGGGACACTGGAAATCCGATTCCGCCGGATCTGCGCTAAAAAACAAAGTAATTTTGCTGAGTTTCAAGTACATGGAGATGCACCATTAGACGAGTAGATTTTGGTTTTGCCGCGAAGTTAATATTCAACGCGCTTTCATTGTGGAGCTCACATAATGACAAAAAGTGAGTGTCTCCAACACTTTTATTTACATGTGGTTGCCGCAGTTTTGTTACCGTAAATGTTCGTTGGTCGTGTGAATTGCTAGCTTTATTATGACGGTGGACTTTCGCAAGTGGGACAAAAGCTTAATCGGTTGAAACAATATTTTGAAAGTCAAAACTGTCGAACCGATTGACTGTCAAATTTTGACTCAACGGTACTTTATTTGTACCAAAGAGTACTTCAAACGTACAAATTTTGACAAAATGACGTAAGTGAGTGTGCGCAACCAAAATAGTCACTGCCATGATCAATTCCCTAAAAGTTTAAAAGAGTTATTGAACCGCTTCCCAGTTCAGTAGGGTTGATATAACGCATACGCGTGCAAACCATACAACACAAAAATTTGGATTTTGGAGTGTAAAATACACCCCGAATCGCTATTACTGAAATGTAGTGTTAGTGTAAACATTCCATTAGGCGAAAGGTGGGGTTCGTTACCGGACGCCGTACGTTTTCGTACAACGCCGTACCAAGCCGTACCAGATTTTTGTTTTTGTCAAACGAACCATCGTTATTGGAAAGTTGTCGGTAAGTTCCAATGATGTATGCGTAATTTTTGACTGTTGGATGTTTCACTTTTTGAGATCCTTGAAACAATCGTGCACATCATCTAGTGGGACACAACTCTCCTTGGGAGGATAGTTGTGTCCATCTGGATGATTACCATTTATTACCATTGGTACACGTTAAAAAGGAAAAATATATCTTTTTTGAACACGAGATCACAAGCGTGCACGTCGTACATGCCTGTGTCACCTGCCACGCTGGTTGCAGGTCAGCCGAAAATATCCTCGTACGCTTCGTCTGACATCCACCGACATTGAAAGTTTGCCACGACGGTAAAAGTTTGCCGCTTCTTTTTTCCATTTCGTTTCGAAATTTTGATTTATATTTTCAAAATCAAAATCTGGCCGCAAACTTGTGGTACGAATCATTAACTACACCTTGAATCGCTATTAGCGTAATGAAACAATTAGCTTTATTTATGCTAATTGGGAATTTGGGGTTTTAAGGGAAATCATTTACTCTAATTTTTTTTTAAAGGGTTTTTATTAATTCTATTTGAGATTTTGGGAAAAAAAGCGGGGTACCGCAATTAGAGTCATTGACGTTAATTGCGATTCACGGTGTACCTCCGATCCTACATATATTTCGTTCTAACTTTTCATTTGTAGATTTTTTTAAGATTTTCGGATTCTGAAAACTGGAGCGGACTTCCAGTAAACGCTGTTAGTAGATTTGTCTGTACATTTACTTGGACCGCCTAATGGAATGTTACCCTTAATGTTTTTTTGCCACTTAGGGTGAACCTCAAGCATGCGAAAAGTGGGGTTGTTTACTGGAAAAGTACATTTTCGTACATATCCAGCTCACTTCCCTACTGTTTTTTTTTTTATAAAACATGATTACTGGGGATTCGTCAAGATTCTCCAAACTTTTGGGCGACAATGTCGACCGTCTGTTTATGATTTTTCGAAGCAAAAGGTCACTCCGTCCAGTGATTGGCTACTCTCCTCAAAGAGGACACTAGCCAATCACCAGACGTGTAAAATGTTTACGCGTGGAAAGGTCACGTTCGAACCATGCGCCTTCGGACATTTGCCACGCGCCTTCGGACAAGCGGGAACCAAATCCAACGAAAACAACGAGAAAATGTTTGTCGAAGAATGTGCCGTGACGCCTCCGTTGACATCCGAAATTTGCGGCGCCACGACGAAGCACGAACGACAAAACAACGACAAAAAGAACAAGACACAAACGTACAAATTGTAAACGCATGTAATATTATTTTGCGGCTGACTGTACGGGTACATGTTCAGATATTGTGCTTTTGGAATCTTTGACTATGTTCACCGTCAGAAGAGGAACCTACGTGCACCAATCGATATAAAGCACATACGCGATAGAATTCATTGCTGACACGACCTGATGGAGAAGTGAACGAAATATTACACCGTCGATCGTATTTAGCGTGTAGAAATTATTAAAGTAGAAAAAAAATTAGCGTCATTAATTCTAATTCAGTGCCAGGAGACGTGGCAAATTATGGTCCACGTCCTTAAATAGTCCAGCACAGTCGTTACTTAAGATAGCGCATACACGAAATATAGCTAACCACGTGCATCCAAGGAGAAGACTGCCACTTGTATCAGTTTCTAAGGTTTTCGTGTTATAGACTTGTACATGGGCATGTCAGTCGGCGTTTTATTATAATGTACGCAAATGTTAAACATGCAAACACAGAACAAGAAAAACAGCAACAAAACAGCAAGCACGAAGCAGCACCGCGGCGTTTAAAGCCTACAGTTGCCTCCGCAGTGCCGTGTAAGAAGCTGTTTGTAAAAGAGCAA
>JBBHKE010001060.1:0-34532 GCA_037447655.1 Zygnema cylindricum | reverse complement strand
GGGAGGGAGGGAGGAGAGAGGGGGAGAGGGAGGGAAGGGAGGGGGAGAGGGAGGGAAGGGGGGAGAGCGGGGGAAGGGAGGGGGAGAGGGAGGGAAGGGAGGGGGAGAGAGGGAGGGAAGGGAGGGGGCGGGGTAGGGATATATACAAAACAAACTTTATGTCTTTTACGATGTGGTAAATATTGGGCTTTTTAGGGTACGTAGTGGGATTTTTTGGGTAAATAATGGGTTTTTTTTGGGATGTGGAGGGGGTTAGAAACGGAGAAATGGACTTGTTTACAAACGAGGGGAGCTCTCCCGGCGGCTCGTGACAGCCATAGTTGCTGTACTTGGGGACATCAGTTAATTGTTTTTGGAGGTGAAGATGCCGGAAGTGCTTATTTGAATGATGTATATATACTTGATACAAGTGAGTTTTCCTGGTCTTAAAAGTAGTGGATTCTCTGGGCCTGAGTCAATAAGTTTTCTTGAGCTTTTTTTTCTTGAGTTAGTGAGTTTTTTCTTGAGTTAGCAAGTTTTTTTGTGGATTAGTGAGTTGTTTCTTGGGTTAGTGAGTTTTTTTTTCGTGTAGTAGTGAGTCCACAATCTGATTTTGTTCTCGCAACTGTTTGGAAACGTTTCTGAAAGGAAAAGCTATTTTGGAGCTCGCATATTTTTTCCTAGTTTTTGAAAGATCCTTTACAAAAGTTATTTTTTTGAAAGTTTATTTTATATCCAAGTCCTTCGGGTAGATGTGGATGTCTTTTTTTGGGACAATCACTTTGTTTTACACTGTTTAGTTTGTAATTTTGTGTCTTGCCACTAATTGCCCCTTGTTTTTCTGAAAAAGAGAGGAAATTGTGCGGTAAATGTTTTCACTATTTGATAAAAAGAAGTCACCGATGAAAATGTGAACATCGATATTTGTTTATGTCAGATACTCTTCAGTGGTCTAATATGAATAATCGATATTTGTTTCTGTCAGATACTCTTCAGTGGTCTCTTTTGAAAACAAGTGGAGAGAGGCCACAACCTCGGGCAGGACATGCTGCAGTTGGAGTCGGTCGATTTCTCGTTGTTTTTGGAGGATTTGCAGACGATCGGCATTTGTTTAACGACCTGTATATTCTCGATATGGGTTTGTAACACATTATTAAAACCTTATGCATTTCTTTATGAACGTATATCTTTTTCATCGTATTGAGTGCTTTCTTTGACAATTATATGACGGGAGTTTGCCTGATGGGAATGTACGTCATTTACAATTTTAAGGTGATCAGAGGAATCAAAACTGAACTGAACTGAAATGAATTGAGTCTGAAACTTAACCGAACTTGAACTTGAAATTGAACCTGAACCGAGAGCTGCGAGTGGAAGTTAAATTGAAACCGCATGGAACTTATTTGAGATTCATTTATGTTTTTTCTATGAGCAGCTACAGGAAGGTGGGAGGCACAGATAGTGGAAGGAATGGTCCCTTCTCCACGATTCTCCCTCGCAGCTGATCTTATCGACAGCAATACGGGCCAGTTGCTTTTTTTCGGTGGATGTAATGAAAATCTTGAAGCACTTGATGACATGTTCCTTTTGCACACAGGTTTGTAATATCATGCAAGAATTCAGTTCTTAGAGTTTTTATTTTTAAATCGTCATTAGCTTTTTGAATAATATCCTTATCATTTTTCAGAACTTGCTGCAGCTTTCAAACCTGGTACCTGATGGGCAAACTACAACATTATATCGCCATTAGTGTAGAAGAATTACAGTACTAACGCAAAATTAGATCCAACAGTACTAATTTTAGGGTTAAGTGATGTGGTGACTTGTTGTTCCGCTCCATTAAATACTGTTGTTAACATTGTGTTATGAATTCAGGTTAAAGGAATGCAAATACAGGCTTTACTTTTGAACTATGGGATCAAAATAGTAAACCTGCCAATGATAGGTGAAGTAGTTTTAGTGTAGATTAGCATTTTAGCAGATGTATGAAATTGTTGACAAAGGCCACATTAGTATTAATGTGGATTAACACGGGTACCACATTGATGAACCCACCTTTTGTCACACATTTATCTGTTTGTTGGCAAATGTTACATATGGAGGTAAGAGGTGTGTTGTTTATCATTATGTGGATTGGCATCGATGCAGCAATAATGATCTTGTCAACAAAATCAAAGCTAATCATAGTGCCTATAACTATCTGGCAACTAAATAATCTCAAAGAACTTTAAAAAAAGTATGTCTTTGTTGACAAAATCCAAGCACTTGTTGACAAAATCTACACTTACAACGGTGGCAGTCTGTGGACAAGTTCACACCTAATAACGGTGGAAGTTTATGACAAAATCCACACCAATAATGGTAATAGTCCATTAACCAAATCCACACTAGTAACTGTGGTAGTTTGCTAACAAAATCCACACTATTAATGGTGGAAAGGCATGTGGTTTTTTCCACAGGATTGGCATTGGACGTAGCAAATGCGATGCCCACAGCAGAACGACTTTCTCTCAAAAAAGAGTTAAAAAGGAGGAGTCAAATGGGTCCTTTTCCGACAGAATTGGGTATTGGTATGAAACGTCCATTTGTCGAAGGAGTTCCGGGGATTGGAGGACCAGAAAGGATGTTCGGCAATCTTGGTGAGTTTTATCAACCCACAATCTTCTCAATTTTTGGATTTATACTCTGTTCGAGAGAGTTTTTGACATTTTTTGAAGAAAATGTTGGAGAAAGGGATTGTACTATTTTGTTTCGGATATGTTGTTATGACAGTCGTTGGGCAAATGCAGTTCATGTTAGAAAGGGAAGTAAAGAAAGAAAGGTACTAAACCTGTCTTACTCGTCTTGTTGTTAGTCCTTTTTTTTCTTGAAACCCTGTGGAACCCCTTTAGGTTAGTTTTGGAAGCTATTATGTCTACCTTCATCTGCTTCTGTGCCTTAGAATAAAGTTCGCATGTTTGCAAATTTCATATGTGAATTTAGTAAATATTGTGTCGTTTATTTCATTTTGATTCTTTTTTACCTCTCTGATAATCATGAAAGTCAGCAGTTTGCATAAAAATCGAGTGTCTTTACATGATTACATATAATGTAGTCGAACGCTTGTCCAACATAAAACCAGTTGTTGACGCAAATTATTGTTTTTTTTGTTGTTTTTTTTTTCCAGGAGAAACAGAAATTCTATCTTCTCCTTTTTCAGTCCCGCGATCAGATACTTCAGGAGGTTTAGAATCCCGACCTCCAACAGAGCGATCTTTTGAAGGAAAAATAACTGATGTTTTCCATTTTGGGTATTGTGTGGAGGCAAAAGTCGACGATGTTCCTTTGGAGGGTCTTCTTTTTACTTTTCGACCGGGATTCACTCAAGCCGCATATACTCGGATGGCCATGTAAGATTTGCAAAATTTAAAACAATGGATTTTTTAGAGTTTTTTTAAATGTGAATAGTTTAGGACAGTCTGGCCTTTTTTAGGAAATCGGCTTTGCATTGCGAAATCGGTTTTGTATCACCGACAATTTTTTTGATGTGGGATATTTTTTGTTTTTTCTAAAGGATTTGTTAGAAAGTTCAGTAGAAAGGAGGGTGCCTGTCATTTTGTGTACAATTGGAGGGTAGTTTTAGACTCTCCCATCTCCTCCTTTTCCATTTTTCTCACGGAAGTAAGATTTAAAATCTATTCATGCAAAGAACAAAATGCTCCATAAGTGAAAGGCAACTTTCATATATCGAGCATTCTGATTGGATACTATTATGCACTTCTCTTTTTTAAGGAATAAAAATCTCAATTTTTTTTTGTTTTGTTATTATCCTATATCAGCTGCAATGCTGAAATGAGGATAGATGATGAAAGAGAGGAACGGGAGAGAGAAAGATGGATTGTCATAGACGATGAGAGAAAAAGGGAGGTAAAACGAGAAATCATAATAGATGATAAGAGAGTCTGAGAATTTTTGGTTGATGATGAGGAAGAAAGGAAGAGGGAATATAAGAGAGAGACACAGGGTAATGACTTGTCACGTTTATTTTTAAAATACAAAAAATAAAAAACAGGCGGAGGACTGAGGAGCGAGAGAAGCTTTCTAGTCAAATCGCCCGACGAAAAGAGAGGAGACGCCTCGCTAAAGCAGCAGAAGGTTCCTCCAGTGGGACTGTCCCTCCAGTCCCTCCAGTTTCTCAGAATGGAGTGTCAAATCCTCGTACCGAAGGAGAGAGGGAAGGACAGACTCCTTTGGCAAAGGCAACTTCGGGAGAGAAGGTCGGTACAGAAGGTACCTCCTCTGGAGTTCAAAACCAGGATGACAATCTTCAACCGAGAGTCCTTTCCATGACTCCTCTTGTGGAAAAAAAAACAACAATGGAGAAAACGGGAAATGTGGAAACTACACCTGCAAAGGAGCTCACGATGCAAAGATGCACGAATAGTGTTGAAGGAGGAGGAGGAGGAGGAGGAGGAGGAGAACGTAGCGACAATAAATATCCTTTGCAGGTACGTGAATGACACATGTTGTGTCAAATTAACATCGTTAACGAGATACATGTGAACAGTTTATCTCAAAATTCTTCAAACTCATTAACATGTTTTCATTAAAATCATTAGAATCCTCTACGTTGTTTTTGAGGAAATAAGATGAAAAGGTGGAGTAAGTCTCCAAGCTTCTGTATGGTTTAAAGCATTTTTTGAGACAATTGAGGCAATAATGATTAACCGAGAAGGATAGATGATTAGGAATCGAAAACAATGCTCATCTTTTGAATTGAAATATGGTATAGAAATGTGTTTTTTTGTTTCGAAAGTTGTGAATTTTAGAGGACTTTCTTTTTTTCCCACGCAGAGTCGACCTATGAATGCGACAGAACTTCTCCTCATGCAATTGTCTCAAAGTCAGGAACCTTCGAGAAATCGTATGCATACATATCTTTAGAGATAAACTGAAATAGACCCTTTTTTTCTTCAAATAGTCTGGAGTTTTGCTCTTCAAATAGCATGGATCTTTTCAGTTGGAGGCACTTTGGGAAATGCTTAGGTAGAGACTGTCGAAAAATTTGTCTTGCTATCGAGCAAACAGTCAAAATAAGGAAATAAAGATAACGATAGGAAAGAATTAGACCAGAAGAGAGGAAAACGACTGGGATTACTATAGAACACCTACAGTTCCCATATGTACGGTCAGGTGTCTTAGTTCCATGTTGTCAGTTTCTCAGTTTCTCACTTCTCAGTTTCTTTGACGGTGGTGTACAGTAGGTTTGTGTTTGTGGCATTTAAAGTGTTGATTTAAATTGGTGTTCGAAGAATTACAAATTATCGTGGTTTAGTGCTAGGAAAATATGTTTTTTAAGTGTTAAAAGTTGTGAATCAGAAATTGAAGATCCCTTTGTTTTGTACCCATTGGTTGGTGTGGCAAAGTGTACACGTGGTTGTTTTTTTTTTTTTTTTCTTTTTCTTTTGTCGTCATTTCTGTAAACTGCTTTTAATGAGCCAAGAGTACAAAAAGTACAGAAGAGTATTGGAATAGTACTGACGAGTATTAAGATAAACTAAAGTACAAAAGAAAGTCATGACTATATATGATAATGAAAGATGTGATCATGGTAAGTTGAAAAAGAAATGTTTGCAATATATCCCGATTAAGAAATAGTGAAAATGTAATTAAACTATCGAAAGTTTTACCCTCGTATTGAGAGCAAATTGTACTGTTTGTACGATTTGTTGGGAAAATGTACTTTCTGTGGAAATGTACTTTCCGTTTGCCCTAAAACTTTTCGATTTTACCTCCAAGATTAGGGCAAATTTCTTCAATGTAAACACTCTATGATTCCTTCTTACGCAGAGTTCTGGCCGGTTTTTTTTTTTTTCCTTTGTCAAATGCCAAAACAAACTCGAGCCCGTTGTGATGTGACACTATATTGTAGAGTTAAGTTGAAGAGTAGAATTAAAAGTGATTTTTTTTTTTTTTTTTTGGTTCAATAATTTTTTTATTTAACAGTTGCAGTATTCACACCGATCGTTGTTTCTAACTCTGGTTTTTTTTTTGTTAATTTGACTCGTAATTCAAAACTATACATGTAGTATGCACATCGCATGTATATTGTATGTATATTGTAGGTATATTGTATGTTTTTGAGTAAACACCGAACAAAACTACATACAATATAGATTTTCCACATTAGATCTAAAATCCGATGAATCCAACACTAACAGTTTGTGACATAACGTCACAAAAGTTTTCTGTTTGTTGCTTCCACTAATTTTGAAGTTTTTGCTCGAAATTTGTTATTCGAGAATATGTGATGTCACAGCAAAGGGGGAGGGGGAGGGGAAGGGGGAAGGGGAGGGGGAGGGGGAGTGTGAGGTTCATTTGACGTTAGGAAGCTCGGTTTCAATTTGATCTTATGCTTCAAGTCAAATTGTTGTGTGTTGGGTGAGCATCATATTGTATGCATTTTATATTTTATAATGTATTTTTATATTGCATACAAACTATATGCGTTCAGCATTGCCGCCCCTTTTTGTTCCCATGGACTCAGATGGTTTACCATCGCGCTTTTTAATAAAGTCTTGTTTCCCATACCAATATCCCACCAAAAATAGTGTTCTCTTATGCCTGAATTGCCTTCATCTCTAATTCAAAACTTCAATCAACCAACCCCAATCCTCGAGTATCCCCACTACCCAATGGTCTGATCTCGACCACACTCCCAGCAATTTCGTTAAAAAATAATAATTAATTTTATTATTTTCGTTAATTTGTTAACTTCGTTTCTAGTGTGGGTGACCATCCGAATTTCCACCTTTACTTAATCGGTACACCGTGTATCGCTATTAGTGATAAAGTTTTTTGCGCCACTTAAAACATCTTTTCTCCGTGCACACTTGTCCGATTTTCCGTTGGAGACCAACAACCGGAAAGTTCAAATCATGCCTTTCAATCGCAACCATCGGATTGTGATCCACAATCTGGATGGTGTGTACCTAGAAAATATGTTTTAAGTGGCGAAAAAGCATGAACACTATTAGCGATACAAGGTGTACCACTTGGGCGGCCATATAGTTCTCGTCCATTGCATCATGATCCTCCATTATGTCCTTTCTACCAACCCTAAGGAGATTCTACTCAATACATATGGGGAGCAAATTGAATTAAAAAGCACAATGGTAAACCATCTTGAGGTACAAAAGGGGTAGCATGGCCAAAACTGAAAAACTACAAGCAAGGCAAAAATACATTGATACCTGACAGATAAATCTACATTAACGAGATTTTTTTTATAAAACCATTCAAACCACTATAATTTTGGGAGAGAACGTGATATACACAACCCCATTGGCATGAAGTGGGTTAAATGTTTATTTTATATCTCTTTTAAACCAAAAAAATGTACAAGATGTTGAAATCATATAGAAACGTCGCTCATCGATCTTCGAGTATTGTACAAATATAAGCAGCTGAGTTTAAAACGCGGTAAAAATGCTGCAACACTACAAACCAACAACGTAACACTGCCAAAAGGCAGCAAGTACAACATCGCCAGTATTACTTTGGAAGCGGACAAACACTAAAGCCGCCGCACACACCGAATAGCCCTTGTCAATATCGTTTACCTGATTCCGTACTATAATTGGCGGTATGCAGCTGTGTTCATTGCTGACATACGTCAACATCATCTTTGACATAATGATGAGGGCTGCATTCGAAGTACTGTAATTATCACAGAAGTACGACCATTTCGTGCGGCACCAGTTGGGGTCTACTGTACTGTACTGTACAGTACAGTACAGTAATTTACCGTACCACTTTGCGACAATTCTCACAGTAGAAAACTGGATATTCAGTTCGTTTCCGCACGGAATCATGCACCAAATCTCCGTAGTGAAATGATAAAATATCCGCATGGCCGCACGCTTTGTTTCACATATAAAAGTACAGATTAGGGCCTTTACTAATTATAAAACCCCCTTTAGTGCGACATTTTTCCAATTAATTTCGAATTAATATTTCTAATGAGACGAGACGTACGCCAGTATGGGGGGTTACTGGAGTACAGTACAGTACATCACAGTACTGGACTGTACTGTTGTTAGCACATTGATCGTACAGGAAAATGTACTATTTTGTAAGGAAGTACATTTCCCTGTTCAATTACAGCGAGTCAGGATCCAGTAACCGCGCACGATCTAATTACGCAATATCTGACGACTTTTACGCCCTTTAAAACTATGGACCAACATGGCACCTCGCACACAACATCATCCAGGTGATGCAGGGCGCATGTCCCATGCCCCATGCAGCAATTTTCTGCTACAGAGCAAATTCAGCTGCGAAACACAGTCAGGCTTCCAGAGCTTTGGCAGCCATGGCTGACCATCTCTGCAAGCCATGGATAAGCTCTCTCAGAAGATAATTTTACTTGAAGGAAGTCGCCTTGTGCACGAAACTTTCGATTGTAACTTTAATTTTGATGTTCGTGGCAATTGAGAGTGCACGAATGTGATAATTCGCGGTTAGGGTTTGTAAGAGTGCCAGGTGTTAATTATTTTGAAGTTTCTGGAGCTAAAAATAATCCTTTTAGCCATGCAGACAGCTCAGCAGTCAACTGCTTCACTTCAAAGGCCTCCTTCTACAGGAGTGAGCTCTCATTCAGGACTACCACATCGACGTCAATGGCATTCTGATCAAGATGGTCCGTTACGCCAGAGAATGCGAGAATCCATGTAAGGAGATTCTGCAAATCCTTAAATACTAAGCAAAAAAATATTTGTTGAAGAATGTTTATGTTACGGTTTGGTGCTCTACTGGTGACTGCATTCCTCAATTAATGTGGATTGTCGACAATGTTGCCCTTTGCCGTGAGATATTCTGAACATTACTTAATATGATCATGCTTATTCCTTGTAACATAATGTTTCATGTTTCCTGCTTTGTCACATTCACTCCGCCTCCCCACTCCTTTCTCTCTCCCCTGGCCTGTTTGCCCAAGGTGACAACTTAAAGCAAATTGCATATTTTTTATTGCAAATTGAGATAAACGACGTCCCGGTTGATCAAAATGACCGGAAGGTGCTGTACAACCTAATGATGTCCTGTTCTTAACAATGTTGCATTGAATCAGAAATGCACTTTAATCTATGGCTGCGTCATACATGTGAATAAATTCTAGCTATTTTGTCTGTTTCTGTTACTCTTTCTGGCCTGTCACCGTTATGACTGCGTGATGAACGTGAACAAATTTTAGAACTTTTCTTTGTTTCTGTTTCTCTTCCTGTCCTGTCATTGTTATGCTGCTATGCATCGGCTTAATTCCGACGATCGCGTGATTTTCAGATTCAAACGGAGCGGGGTGCTTCCGGCTTAAAAACCGATAATGATGGCGATGGTTAATAGCGCGGTTTCCTTACAGAGCTATATAACCTCTCTTCCTTTTCCCCTCCCTCTCTCTCCTCTCTTTTGCTCTCTCTCAAGTCACAGGTTATGCACTTGACTACTTGGTTAGACCCCTTTTCTTATCAGCATTGCTAGTACAATGTTCAAATTTACAAATATTTACCTTCTTGGTTGTAATTGCCAGTTTCCTTGCCTCTATCTTTGTCATTCTATTGTATCTTCGACCAGCAATCTGCAAACAAGCAGAGCCACTTTTGTGTTTCAGTTTTGCTCAGTCTTGGCCTTCTCGCAGGCAAATGGAAGGGCAATGTTTGGAGGTTTTCGGAAGCTACATTACATTGCATTTTATGGCATGCCTAATAAATAGCTGTTTGAATTAGCTTCCAGCCTCTGTATAATGCTCTTCGCTAGCACTATGTACGGAGGCTTTGGGCACAGTGAGAGAGTGAGTGGGAGAGAGGGAGAGAGAGGGAGGGAGGGAGGTAGAGGGGGGTGGGGAGGGGGGAAGGAGGGAAGGGGGGAAAGAGGGGCATGGAGGGAGGGGGGAGGGAGGAGGGAGGGAGGGAGGGAGGGAGGAAGGGAGGAAAGGGGAGGGAGGGGAGTGAGAGGAGGGAGAGAAGGAGAGGTACGATGGCTTTTGGGAGAGTGAAGAAACGTAGGAAGTCAGAATTAGTGCGCTTAATTCTCACGTGTCCATGGTTATAGGATGTGATTAAAACTACAAACAGCACAATCGCCTTTTTTTTTCTTTGCTTTGCATAGTGGTTCTATGCAGTGTATACCCATGCCATTTCTCGTGATGTCTTTCCTAGCTTCTTGCGTACATTATATCACAAAAGTTTTTCTTTTTCTAATGATGTCTTACAGATCTGAGGCCATCATCCCTGTGGTTCATGATTTCTACTGGGTGTATTCTTGTTAATGTAAAGATAGGTTTCTGCATCGTTTACTATTTCTGGTCCAAGTTTGAGATCTTTAATAGCTACAGCAGACGCGCAAGCTAAAATAAGTTTTTGAGAGATGGCAACAACTTTCTTCATGTTTTCAACTTTCATTTCAATGACTTTTTTCTTTTCTCACCTTTTTTTATGTTTCATGATAGCCTTATGGGCTATGGGATCATAGTCTACGTCAACAAAAATTTCAGACAAGCTAGATATTGGCAAGAGTTCGGAGATTATAGGATTTGAGGAGTGCATTTGGTCACGCCCAGAGCGCTTCTTTTGTTTTTTCGTTATAGGAAAAACAATTCATTGCTCCTTTTTTTTTTTTCCCCGAGTTGCAGGAGGAATATCTCGACAAAACTTCTTTGGAACGTAGACTTCAAGCTGTTGCACAAATGGTTCACAGCAATCAAAGTGCTGCTCAAAGAAGAAAACCAGTGCCTAACAACATGCAGGTTTCTCAGCCAGGGATGCCAATGTCTATGCCTAATGTAGGAACAGGAAATGTAAGCGGAATGATGGTCTCTAGACCTATGGTTGGTAACATGATTCCTACTCCGGGTATGATGCCAACACCTGGAATGCAACCAATGCTTGGTATGCGACAGCATGGGGGTTACACAAATGGACAAACAGCAATAGGTTCAAATGCTCCACTGGGTAGTGGAATGATGATTCCCACTCCTGGACTACCCCTACCCCAACCACAGTCATCTCGAGGGTCAGAGGAGCAAGCAATGGGTGTCAGTGGACCAAATATGAATACATCAGGAGGCATAACTGCACCTACCCAGTCGCAGCAGCAGTATATTCCAGGCACATATCCGTATCAAACTGTGAACGGTCAACCTCCTGTGCATGGAACGGGGTCAACAGTCAATGGGATGGGAACAATGACGACGCTTTCCACTGGACATTTTATGAGTCCTGGTCAGAGACCAAGTGAAGGAGCGATAGTAGATAACGCTGTTGCTAATGGTAATCCATATATGAATGGTAGTTCAAACATGCAAACAGGGCAAACTGGTTATGGTAGTTCTTCACAGCAGCAACAGCAAAGGCAACGACAGCTTATGCAACAACCAAGACCTGCTCAGAAACCACAGCCCCAACAGGCAAATCTTCCTGGTGAGAGTTTTTTTGATTTTTGGTGAAGTGAAGTTTGGTTTCTTGATGGAGTGAAGCTGGAATAATCGTATTGTGGATGCCAAAGGATGGTGTTTGCACTAGTTTCACGACACAGTCATGAATATTAACGTTTGGTGGCTTGTTTTGTTTTTTTATTTCTGAGCAACTTGGCCAGTTTTTTTTCAACTAGCCATAGACATTTTGCTTACGTGTCTAGATTTATGCCACAGAAATGAACAATTTGTTGCGGTGTCTGAAATTGCACTGATTTTTTTCGGTATATAGTGTGGTTGATGTGTTTTGCTGACAAATAGTTTGATGTTTGCTTTTTTAGTCCTGAATTCAGTCATTATTTGAATTCTTTGCTTTTTTCATATTCAATGTACTTGTTCCTTGAATGGATCAGGAAGTTAGGCTGGTGTTGTAACCGTCTCAAGTTCCAAAGAAATGTAACTAAATTAGAAATTTATATAAATAAGTGTACGGTGTCGCACGGGGCAGGTCCAGGGGCAGGCTTAAATGCTTGTCAACGAAGGCCGTCACCTCCTGTGAGCAAAATGATTCCTGTTCCTGGACAACCGATGGGACAACAATCTAATCAGATTGGTGGTCAACAGCACTCACAGCAACAAACAGAGAATTACGAGCAACGATTGCAACAATCACAACAGACAGGGTTTCAAAGACAAACTGGTAGACAATTACAAGGACAGCCGATAGGGAGTAACGGGCTTACTAGTGCACAGCCTCTGACAGGACAGGAAGGATTATCTGGGAACCTGGTATCTTCACAACAGCATAAACAAATGTCGCAATCACAAATTTCCCAGTCACAAATGTCGCAGCCACAATCAAAGTTGGGTATGCAGGCAAGCAACCCCTCTGAAACTCTTTCTGAGCGAGTTTCACAGCACACGCCAAATGGCAATTTGCAAAATCGTACCCGAATGGCGTCAAATTGGCAAAACCGTTCTTCTGACATGGGACCTGTTGGTTCGCCTCCATCAGCTCTGTCCAATGTTGGAAGTGCAGTAGCTGTAATCTCTCCTTTACGTGGTCTTCAGTATTTAAAACAGCGCAGGTTCCTGGTTATGTTACGCCATGGCCAAAAATGTGAAGTCCCGCAATGTACTGTCCCTAACTGTCTTTACTTTAGAGAGTTATTTCAACATGTCTCAAGGTGCCGGGATCCTGACTGCAAATTACAGCGTTGTCATGAGTCTGGGGTGCTTTTGGAGCACTATCGAGGTTGTCAGAATGCTTTTTGTCCTGTCTGTATTCCTATCAGACATGGCCAATGTAGGGATACTTCATGCCCTGTTTGTATACCTGTTAAACGTGCGTATGAAGCAGGAATGCGGATGATTCGTCAAGGAGGAGGCAATAGTAATAACAATAATGTTAATAATAATAATAGTGCCCCACAGGCAGACACGGGCCCGGCTGGTTCAGGATTAACAGACGCAAGGGAGAGTGGTAATACTTATGGTCAAGTTTCACCTGCGAAGAGACTCAAACTGGATGTGGAAAGTTCCTTGCAAAGTGATGGAACAGGGAAAAAGGTGGCCAACAGTCAGAGCCAGAGCCAGACCCAGACCCAGAGCCAGGGCCAGAGCCAGAGCCAAGGCAGTAGTGCTGGTCTAAAAGTGGCTCAAGATGAGAAATTGGAGGGAAAACAATCTGATTTGAAACCACCAGCAAATGCTGTGAAGGTTGAAAGTAGTACAGACGCTGCTTATCCAGGCGTTTCTAGCAGTGGAGCCATGAAATCAGAAGTTTCAGTCGCGAAGCAAGAACCTGTTGAGGTGGAGAGGGCTAGGACTCCTCCATTGGTGGCTCTTGTGAAGTCAGAAGTGGGAGGCACAATCGCTCCTCCTAATTCCCAACAAGCAGAAACTGCAACCAAATACAGGGGTGTGGGGACATCTCTTACAGAACTTTTCACTCCTGAAATGATATGGCAACATGTGAGAAGTCTCCGCCAGTCTGTGATGCAGGTGGGTACTTACTTCCTTTTTTTAAGGTCTGTACTCGTCTTTTAAGTTTCTTTTTCTCTCTCCTGTCACACTCTTGCAATAGCATGGGCTGTGAATGTTAGGTTATTTCTGATGAAAGTTATTAATCCTTTTTTGTGTGCCGTGGGGCTGTGTTTGACATTTGATGTAGTGGCATGTTGACAACATTTTAGATTGTTAAATCAAAACTATGAACGCATGCTCTTAACTGTTAAGGTTTGTAGTTTGGCGTTCTTTGAATGGTTGCTAATTCTTATACATTTGATGATGGAATTATGCATCTCTCATGCAACATGTCTTTTGTATCTCGCTAATAGTGTCATTTTTCTCGTCTTCCCTTGATCCTCATACAGGTTGTGAAGGGGAAAACAGACAAAAATCAGTCAGGAGGGGCTCCAAGCGGGGATGAATGCAAGTTGTGTGCCGTAGAGAAGCTTTTCTTTGATCCTCCTCCCATCTATTGTACAGTATGTGGTAAACGTATACAACGACAAAAAAATTACTATACTACGGGAAATGGAGAACAAAAGCAGTTTTTTTGTGTAAAGTGTTTCGGTGACTTTCGCAGTGAAACAATTGCCATTGATGGTTATCCTACGTGTCAGAAGAGCAAGTTAGCGAAAAAGGTCAACAACGAAGAATCAGAAGAGGGGGTGGGTTTAAATCTTCCTTTATGAACCTCTTTACCATTCTTCATCGATTAAGGTTACGTTGAGTTTTATGTTGAATTTATGGCAATATGTTCTGACCGAAGTGTCAAGAATCAGGCATCCATAGTTGGCCTCTGCTTGCTGTAAATTTGGTATTCAAGCCACACACACACACACACACACACACATACAATCATATAGTTAAAGGGAATCCATTACTATTAACAGCGACAAGTGAACCTCAAAAAAACAAACTTAAGAACATCATCTGGGCCCCATGACATCATTTTGAGTTGTTGGGAATCTAGTCTTTTGTCTTTGTGAGGCCAGGAGCTTATTACGCATTAAGTCTAACAAGAAGGCTCTGACTTATTATTTCTTGACACATAGCTTGATATTACTTTCAAGGAACATGTTGACTTTTTTTTGAGTCATGCCCAGAGACAGGGTTAAGTACCCTAAGTGGCGTTAGTTAAGAATTTCATATAAATATCTTCTTCCGGTTTTTATAGTGTATTGAAGTGATTTATTTATGCCTTTTTGAGCTGGGTTGATGCATCTGTGGCCTTGTGTACAATTTACCCAGCTAGATTTTCCCGATTGGACCAATGTGTTGCATGATCCTGTGATTCTATTGATCCAAATTTTATCTCATAGAACTCCTCGGAATGTCACCCTGACTGAGAAATGCAAGCCAGTAAGCCGAGCTGAAAGGGTATCGAAAGGTATGATGTTTGTACTGTGGAAATGAAAGTTTTCCGATGCTTTTTTTAAGGTTTTACTGATTCATTCACTGATGGTGGTGGTGATATTATCAGTGGGTTGAGTGCGGGACTTGCAAGTCGTGGGTTCATCAAGTATGTGCCTTATTTAATTTGCGACGTAATGAGGGAAATCCGGACTTTACATGCCCGGAGTGTTGTGCTCGGCAAATGGAGAAGGGAGATCGCCGACCTCTTGAACCAACTGCTGTTCTTGGGGCAAAAGATTTGCCGAGAACTGGTCTAAGTGATGAGTTAGAGCACAGGCTTGCAAGAAGATTAACCCAGGAGAGGGCAGAACGAGCTCGTGCCCAAGGAAAAAATCCTGACCAGGTATGTTCTATGCCTTCGTTTTTTCTGGTTCTAGAACCTGCATACTATTATGACAATGGACTGTGTGTACATTTATTCCTGTATGGGTGGACAATTTTTTTCTTGCTTCTCTGGGGGCAGAATAGAGCTGGATATGAGGAACTGAGTATATTGGGAAACAAAAAAGTGGAGGGCCTTTGCATTTCCTTGAATGACAGTAGGCATGCCTTGACGGGGAACAAAATGACTTTCTTTTCCTGGTTTTGGAAGGCTGTTTAATTACTGGAGATTATCATTATCAGGTTTATCAACTCACTGGAGAAGTACACCGCTCATCGTTATTAGTGTTAAAGATTTATTAGTCTTAATGCGAAATTAGAGTTAATAATATTAATTTAGTGCAAAGGGACGTGGCAGATTGTAGTCCACGTCCTTAAATAGTGTTGTTCACTCTATTTTGTGATTTTTGGCCAGAAAAAGCCGTGACTGAATTAGTGTTATTAACACTGATAACTATGAGCTGTGAAGTAGATCCGGGGGCATAAAAGTGTTTTTGTATTATTGAGGAGGTAGAGTATATTGTGAATCAAGTTATTTAAAAAAAAAAAATCAATTTCGTTAAATTAGTCAATTGACATGTCTGGGTAGCCAGCATGGGGTCATAGTGTGTAAATGGGTCTTGGTGTGTAATTGGGTCATGGTGTGTAAATGTTAACCACAAATTATGGTAATGGAGAGTTAGCGAGACAAAATCCGAGGCAGTGTGCTAGTTTTACACGAGGAGTGAGAGGTGATGGTAGTAAAACCGAGACTTAGCTGTGCAAATACGTGAGAGGGATGTTGGACAGCTACTAATGTTCCATGTTTAGCTGCTGTTAATGTTATACAAAACGAACACCCTTTCCCTCTCTCTTTCCTTGCCATTTGTTCAACGTAACGCATGGCTTCTTGTTGCCTGCCTCGGATGAAGCTATATGTTCTAGGCTCATTTATTCTTTTAAAAGTCTTTGTGGATTTTCATGTGCGAGATTGAGGGAAAGCGTCATTGAAAGCCTCACTTTTACACATTTGAGATTTACTTATTGGGTCATATGATGTTAAAGCTAATTATTCCAATGGTGGAGAAATAAATGGGTTTTGCAGGTTACAGCAGCTGAGGAGCTCGTGATTCGTGTTGTTTCCTCTGTTGATAAGAGGCTAGAGACAAAGCCCCGATTCTTGTCAATTTTTCCAGAAGGAGAATATCCGGCTGGGTTTCCGTACAAGTCAAAGGTATACTGCATAGGGAGAATGGAAGCCTGTTTCAGGAAGGAGGGGGAAATGATGAGGGGAAGGAGGGTGGGTTAAAAAAAATAATTGGGGTTATTTAGGTAATTCATGTCATATAAATCCTTTAGTCAGACGTCCTCAGACAACATATGTTGGAGTCAGCTTCATTTTTTTGGAAGTGATAGCTGCTGTATCTTTTGGCGGGGAAACATATGCCGTATGTTGATCCAATGACTTCCATGTGGAGGCAGTTTTATATGCCTGCTGATTAGATCATGGACAAAAATTATGATGTTTTTTTGTCAATTGAGATTGTCGAGTTCTGTCAGAGCAGTTGTCTAATCTGTCTATTATGTAGTGTTGTATATCGAGAAAATTCGTGGTTGATGTATCACAATATTGGTAGATCATATTGTAAAACACCGATAAATATCGATATTTTGGTGCTGACGATAGCTAACTGTTAAACTTACGGTAATCCGTAAATATTATATGCCAAACTGAAATTTATTTTGCGAAATATTGAACCGAACACTTTTGATTGGCCGGTTCCTAAATTCGGCGCACGACACAATCTGAAAAGTAAAACTTATGCTACAAATCCGAACATTTTGTAATGCACAAATGGCTGATAGAGCAATATATTAGAGTGCGGTAGTGCAGTGTGCTTGTACAGTAGTAAGTAGGATATTGACGAAATCACGATTTCGATATCGATATATGGCACTTATTGGCAAAATGATATATCGGCACAATATTTTGAATATCAACACCCCTCAAAATATCACATACCGTTTATCGGGAAACCTCCTCGATGTATGATACTGCTATGTAAGATGGTTTTTAATGGAATTTTAGCTGTACCTTTTTGTACAAGTTTTCCAGCTTGCAATTTTTTAGCTTATCCTTGTAGTTTTCTACAGTCCTGCAGTAAGACTTCTGTGTGGAAAGTAATGCTTATCTGAATGTTGGTTCTCGCAGTGTGAGTATATCTTTTTGTTTTCAACATAGATGGATTTGCGGTAAGGGTACATGTTTGGATTTCTCTTGTTTTTACCATAAGATTGGTTATCGAATGGATATTTGTCCGGTTTCATCTTTCATTGACAACCTAAACTAGACTGTGGAAAGTTTACATTCTGTTTTTCATTGTGTTATTTCTCCTGAGTTCTTCTGATGTAAAATTAGGGAGGATGGGTATTGCAGGTGGTACTCTTATTTCAATGTATCGAGGGTGTAGAAGTTTGCTTGTTTGGGATGTATGTACAGGAATTTGGTTCAGATTGTGAACAGCCCAACAATCGTCGCATTTATCTTTCCTACCTCGATTCCGTGAAGTACTTTCGACCAGAAGTGCGGACAGTAACAGGAGAAGCACTCCGCACATATGTATATCATGAAATTCTGGTGAGGAATCTCACTTCGTGTTGTTGGTTCCTCACTTTGTGTTGTTGGTTCATGTGTTTGCCAGTGGTTCTTTATTAGGCTTGTCATGCTTACCAATGTCTCGGATTTTGGCCTAACAATCAGGATTTTTAATTTTTGGCCTTAAATTTGATTAAGGAAATATTGGATAACTTTGAGCATGCTTGAATTCATGTAAAAATTATGCTATTTGTTTCTCGCTATTTTTTGCAGATTGGCTATCTGGATTATTGCAAGAAGCGTGGTTTTACCAGTTGCTACATTTGGGCATGTCCTCCCCTGAAAGGGGAAGACTACATTCTTTACTGTCATCCTGAGATTCAAAAAACTCCACAGCCTGCGAAACTTCGAGAATGGCAAGCTTTAACAAATTTGACCCAAGAAAAAACCATCTTGTTGTTTCAGTGGAATGGTTTCTTTAGCATGTCTTCTTTTGCTTGGGAATAATTGACCTGTTTTTACCAGTGCCAAAGTTCTCTGTTTCTCGGAGATGATCATGTTACCGACCAACATTCACCTGTTCTAATAAATCTTTCTAGAAATGTTTGTGTTTTTCATCAGTATATTTGGATTTAAACTCATGTGGGGCGTGTATCAAGAAAATAATTAAACAGTGTTAGCTTACTTGGCAGTTATAATCTCAGCTGAATTTTAAGTTTAACGGTTTCCAGTTGTCATTTAATTTTCAGTTTCCTTAGTTGGAGAACATAAGCAAATGAATGATGTCATTGAAAGTTTAACTGTGGCTTAGCAATGGTTTAAACCACCTTCCTCCTCGTTTTTGAGAGATTGCTATTTAATTTGCAGGTATCTGTCCATGTTGAAGAAGGCTCAGCAAGAGAAGATTGTTGTAGAAGTGTGTAATCTTTATGAGACTTTCTTCGTGACTTGCGGCGAAAGCAAAGCTCCAGTTAGGGCCTCCCGATTGCCATATTTTGATGGAGATTATTGGCCAGGAGCCATAGAGGATGTATTGCAGCAACTCCAAGAGGAGGAAAAAGATGACAGCAAAAAGAAAGGAACCAAAAAAGGAAAAAAACCTAAAGGTTTATCGAAACGAGGAAACATGAGAGGTGA
This sequence comes from Zygnema cylindricum, assembly GCA_037447655.1. Classification (NCBI taxonomy): domain Eukaryota; kingdom Viridiplantae; phylum Streptophyta; class Zygnematophyceae; order Zygnematales; family Zygnemataceae; genus Zygnema; species Zygnema cylindricum. Next base: position 15,591 of record JBBHKE010001060.1, on the reverse strand, counting down.
AGATGATGTCGGTGGGACTACTGCTATGGAAGATCAGCTCATGAACAAGGTGAGATAAAATCTCTCAGAAGGAACTCTTTCTCAACAGGTTCAGTTTTTGTTGGCCTTTGAGTGCGGCAGATTATTCCCAGTTTAATTTTAGTAGCTCTTTGCCATTGTCGTAGGAAATCGTCATGTGGGTTAGATTTCTTTCTATAGACTTATGGGGTGACTATTCTAGCCAAAGTTACTGGAGTACGGATTTTGGATGACCATTACCAGTATGGTTAATGAAAAAAACCGTATATAACTGGCTTTGCTTGCGAACCCCCAATATAATACTTCAAACAAACAGTAAAAAGGTTAATGATAACTCCAGTATTGCGAGTTTACATAATATTTGGTTTCTTTTATTTTTCTACCATCCTGTACGCTCCTGCTGTATGTTTTAGTGCAGATAGTGAGATTTTAGACGTCCAAAATTCTGCACGTATAATTTGTGTTTTCAGGCATCTCCAAAGCAGAGTTATTTACTTACCTGACTTTACTGGAGTTGACAGTATCTCCAGTTTTTTTTGTTACATACCCACTATTAGAGTGGTTTTACATTGAGAAGTTGGATAGTAGTTTTTCGTGAGGATCTCTTCTTCTGACATTTTTGGTCTTACATGTTCCTGTATTGATGTTATGATGCAGTTGGGCGAGTCCATTCTGTCCATGAAGGATGACTTTATTATGGTCCATCTGCAGTACTGCTGTACACATTGCAGAAATTTTATTTTAGGAGATCGTCGTTGGGTTTGTCGATTTTGTTCAAGCTTCAATCTTTGTCAAAAGTGAGTTTTTGCTGATGGAACCCGTATGCTTGTTGAGATTCAATTGCTGTTCTGATGAAGGTAAACTTCTCAGAAAACTCCAAAGAAAACTGGTGATAGGTATGGAGGATACGGACTTTAGCAGAAACCATCCGTTGTGTATTGCAAAACACGATATTGTTTTTGTAAAAACAGACTAGAAAGCAGAGTTACAGAGGCTGTTAGTCTGAACAAAATTGAATTTATCAATTTTATCTGAAGTTCAAACGAATTATAAATTCCCCGACAGTTTTTTTCATAGAGATTAACTCAATTTCCCTCACATTGTGTCCTTCACCTAGCAATCCCTTTCCTTCTTCCATCTCCGCATATTTGTCTCTCCCCTGTGCTTCCTCTGCATGCATGTATGCATGTATGTATGCATGTATGCATGTATGCATGTATGTATGCATGTATGCATGTATGCATCTATACATGTGTGCATGCCCTCCGATCAACAGCATGATCTCGTTGTTTCCCGAAGCTCCCACACAGACCCTTTTTACATTCTCGCCATTCTCTAAGGAGGGCTCAAAGGCTGAAACCTTAGACGATTCAGCCGTCCTTCTCACACCTCCCAAGTTAGGCTGTGAGGAGCTTCACACTCTTATTTCTAATTCCGTCTGGTCTCCACGTTCTACTCCTGTGCTCTTTTTTTTTTTGTAGGATGTCTTTGCTCGTCTTCCAAGCATGTTCTTTCACACTGTCAATGATTGACGAGAGTGTTTGAATCGCACAAAACTCCCAACATACACAATAGTTGTACTGTTTATCCTATCGTGTAGTGTACTACAGTGCATATTTCATGTTGTAAAATACATTAGGGGGATACAAATATTGTTTTTAATGTTACGTTACAGTTTTGTATCGTTTCAAAAAAGTTTTAGGTCTTTTTATATGCTATGCATCACAAAAGGAAACTTGGGAGAGTAGGAGTAAAAGCCCTGAACGCTGGAAGTGAGCAATTGTGCCTCACTGCTGAGACTAAGGCCTTTCTGAATTTTCTGACAAACCTGTAAATTTAAAAACGAAAAATAAAATAAAATCCGTTCAGAATGTATGTTTTAGCTGAAAGGTGAGTCTTCCTTGAAGATTCTGATGAAATTAAAGAAAGCTTGACTGTGGATTTGTATTTTGCTTCTAAGATTGGGCCAGTATGGCTGGAGGATTCAGGTGTTATGAAGCTGAGAGGTTGCGAGAACCAAGAGATCGCCATCCAAGACTCTCAAAAGATGCCCATGACCTGGTCATGGTGAGAACTGTTCCCTTCTTTTTCCCCCGCTTTCCCTCACCATGCTTCCTCTACCTGTTTTTGCCTCACCTCTCTCCCACTCTCACCCACGCCTCTGCCCTCTCTTCGTTCTTTCCTCTCCCTGTACTCCATCTCTGTCGCTTTCTCTCTCCCACTATCTTTTCCTTTCTATCCTTCTCACTCTCCATTTTTTTCTTGTTCCTCCTCTCCCTCTCCCCTTTTCACTTCAAAGGGCTTTTGGGCATCTTTTTTTCCGTAGATTTTAGCGGAAATAATTTTGAAAGTATTTCATTGAAGTATCTGAAGACCACTTAAAAGAATTGGATGTGCAGGAGGAGCTCCAACCGGCGCCAAAGGATATCCTGGACCCAGATGAGTTGATGGAGAGTGAATTTTTTGACACACGACAGGCTTTCCTGAGTTTATGTCAGGGAAATCACTACCAATACGACACTTTACGAAGAGCAAAACATTCAAGCATGATGGTTTTGTACCATTTACACAACCCTACTGCTCCTGCTTTTGTATCAACTTGTAATGTCTGTCACAAAGACATTGATAATGGTCAGGGCTGGAGGTGTGAACAATGTGACTACGACATTTGCAGTAGTTGTCAAGACAGCGGGAATGATCATCCTCATCCTCTCCAACCCCATATCAGTAATGCGGATACAAGTGCCCAGAGTAAGGAAGGTCGCAAGAAGCGTATTACACAGGTAAAGTTGGCTACTTATTCACCCTTTAATTGGTGGACCGTTAAACTGCTCAGCTGATTAAGGACATCTTGTAGGTTTTTTATTCTTTATTCTTCTTTATTTTGTTTTGTTCTTACGTAATTTTGTGAACTGTTCATTTTTAGATTTTCGAAGGGTTGATGCGTCAAAACTAGGTCTTGCTGCAGCTCTCATTTTCTCGCTGCAGAATTTCGCTCCGCAATTTTGGTTCAAGTTACTCTATTCTTGAAATGGTAGGATGCATTGATAACAGGTATGTGTTTTCTTTCTTTTCTTGCTTGATTCAGATGCGCAAGATGCTGTACCTTCTGCAACATGCCTCGCGTTGCAAGCTTGGTGGAACGGGAGGTTGTAACTTTCCAAAATGTCCGTCCCTCCATCGCCTCTTTCGTCACGGAACAAGTTGCAAAATTCGACTCAATGGAGGCTGTGAGCTTTGCAAGCAAATGTGGAGACTTCTGCGATTTCATGCTCGATCATGCAAGGAAAATCACTGCATGGTTCCCCGTTGCAAGTATGTGTTTATCAACAGTATTAGTCGTTGTTTTGCAAACAGGTTAACATTTTTTTTATTTTTTATTTTTTTATATCAAATATTTTTCTTTGTTTTTAAAAGAGGTTCGCATTGCCTGCTTTTCTAAACAGTAATAGTTGTTCTTTTTAAAATTTGGAAAGCTACTCCTTAACTTGTGAAGTTCTAAGCAAATATCACTTATGTCACAGTTCATCTAGAGTTTGAAGTTAGGATTTTTTTTATGAGGATCTGTCCTCTACACTGTCCACCATAATTGATTTGTAGAAATTAACTGTGTGAATAGGAAATGGTAGGGTCCACACTAATTCGTGTATGCATAGTACATGAATTTCAAGGTTTGTATTTAGTGGTCAAAAGTATTGATGTGAAACCTCAAACATATGGCTGTGAAACCACTATGAACCATACTACTGACGGTGTATGGTGTACCTTTCATACCAGACACCTGCAGTTATTGTTTCTGCACGATATTGTTTTGAAACTCTTTTGACAGTAAAATCTCATGTTCTGTACCTTTCTCTCTCTCCCTCTCCCTCTCTCAGGGATCTGAAGGAGCACATGAGACGAGCTACGCAGCAAATGGAGTCTCGTAGGAGGGCAGCAGTACAAGAGATGATGCGACAGAGGGCAGCCGAGGCTCGTAAGCAATAACCTTTCTTTTCACAAAAAAACCGACAGATTGACGTGAATACGAGGGACTTTATAAGTAATATAAGAAAAATGCAGGAATACAAGACTTTTTCCGGCAGTGGCTCTGCCTATGGGCTTATGTGACTCGGTGGTCCAAAATAGACAAAAAAATGTTAGAACGATAAATTTGAATATAGATGGATGGACCTCGAATTTGTGCTCCATGTTTACTCGGAGAAAACGACAAGATGCCTTGTGAGAAAACTCAACATTCCTTTTAGAATTTTGAAGTCCGAGGTTCCACTAACTGAGGATGTTTGTGATCTCTTTACCGACCAGATTACTTGATTTTCTGTAGGCAATATTTCTAGGAAGTACAAACAACTCTTAGTATCTTTTCGTGGGTGGTATTGAAGGAGCAAGTATTCCTTGGGCTACTTTCTCCTGTCTATGGTTTTACCAACTAGATTATCTATCCATGGAACCGTTCTATTTCCGTACGAAAGTTGTCGAGGTAGACGGGTTTTTTGTGCTAAAAGAGGTTTTTTTCTTCTTTATGGAAACCAATCCCTAGACACTTTCACATTAAGCAATTGGGGGGAGAGAGAGAGTGGGAGAGAGAGAGTGGGAGAGGGAGAGAGGAGTAAGTGGGAGAGAGAGAGAGGAGTGAGGGAGAGGGAGAAATGAGCAACTAGTTCGAATTGCAGTATAGATAATATCCGGTCCGAGGTTGCAGATACATATGGATCAAGGTAATTGCTAAGGACAATTAAATCAGAAGTAATATTCCGCTAATTTTTCGTTAGAGGGGTATGTATGTCTCTTTTGATGGATGCTTTTAAGCTTTTCCCATCTTATGGGCATTCATCATTCTCTTGAGCCTTAGAAGTTTTTAGTGTTTTTTTTTTTTTGAAACTATTCCTGCGGTTGTAAAGACTGATTTGTTTGTAAGAAAATGTTTTATGTTGTATTTTAATCTTTTTTGGGTGCATTTTTGTTTCCTCTCCTCCTACTCTATACCAGGGCTGTTTGGATGAGTTACGGTAACTTTTGAGACTTGTTAAGCCCCTTTTAAGGATTTCGTAAGGGTGTTTTTAAGGGGTTTTAGCAATCCATATCGACATTATTTTTAACATTTTCTTGAAGGTACTATTTTTTTTGAAGGTGGTACTTTCCACCTTGAGCAAAAAACATATATTGCTAATTTCAATTTTTTCCTTTTTGGAGGTTTCCCAGTGAGGCGCATCCCGGGCCTATCATAGCAGTGTATTAGTAACTGTATAAATATTGTTTCTAATAAGAGGGGGAAATTCTATCCATGTAGGGGAATTTTGTCGAAAATGTTTTAAACATTGATATATGACAAACGACTTTGTATGGTACACTGACCATGAATATTAGCGTTAAGGGTGTCTTAGTGTTAATGGGAGATTAGAATTATTAATGCTAATTTGGTGCAACGGGAGGTATTTGTCCTTTTTCTCCCTTTTAGCAGCGACCAGATTTTTCTCCCAAATTTTCCGCACCAACCATCCTTAGTGGCTTTCTCTTCATCTCTTTTTTCCTCCTGTAGACCTCACATTTAAAGGAACAAAGGGAAGAAAAATGAATGCATAAATAATGGCAAGAGTTAAAGAATAGTAAAAAGATAAAGAGACATCATATTGGCCACTTCTTTGGTATCCTTCTTTTCCTCGCTCTCTTTCCTCGCTCCATCTTACCCAGTCTCTTTCTCTCACACTACCTTACATATGGTTTTCTTCCTCTTCTTGGTTTTCTCTTCCTCCCACACTATCATCTTCCATGGATTTCCCTTTGATTTATTCACGATGGTAGGCGGCACATCTTTGCCCTTTCTCCCTCTCCCAATTCCATAATCCAAATCTTGTGAGCAAAAGTCTACACATTTACAATGTCTTGGGTGTTGCAACTATTTTGCTCTTAGAGCCTATTACTCTCGCCATACATGGTGTTGTCTTCAATTTGTGGCCCTAGGTAGGCTTCCATCTACTACCCCTTTCCTCCAATATCTTCCACTACACTTTCGTCCGACCTTACGGACGAGGACTAGGCTTTTGTACGTGATCTCAATACCGTAGGACCTTATGATTTGGGAACCCCTTGTCTCGGCTGTACACCCGTGTCCATAGCTGTGCTGATATTAGTACAAGGCGCTCTCCACCTCCCTCTATCTCATATTTCTTTCAATCCAACAGATGTAGCCATTCATCTCCTTCTCGTGTTCTTTATTTAGGTCCTTATCCCACCAGGTCATGGGGACGGTAGTTGGGCTCGAAAAACTATGGTTTGTTCTCGGCGTTTTCCCAAAGGTAATTGGCCGCCCTCCATGCCGAGCGTGTGGATCGTTTTCTTACTAATTCTTTTTCACCTAGCCGTCCACCTAGGCCTTCGAATGTCACATCCACTTATTGACGAGTTTTTCATTTGGGTCGAGTTGGTGAGCTTTCTCCAACGGTTCGGGCAATCTGGCCCGTTCACTTTGCTCCTCAAACTTTTAAGACAATCGAGGTTTGAGCTCTTCCTTTGCCAACACCTACCCCGTTATTCCCTTTTATGCACACCTTTGAGCCCTTGAAGTGTCTTATTTGTAAACAAAATGCTTGCCACTTCCCCTCATCTTTCGAGTCCACCACGCTCAATATTCGAGTGATTCGCAATGTTTTGCCCCTTGAATTGGGCGCTCGGGGTTTTCATATGTTTTTGTAGGTTATTCCTTTATGTTCCCCCTCGTAATTTTTATCTTCTCACAACGTCTAACCCAGTGGTTTTCACAAGCCAAATAGGGGGATCCGCCTTGATGTCGTGGGAGAGGTATTATACCAATTGGTGGCCCGTGCCATTTTTATCCAACTCTAAACCACATTTCACGATTATTCTTCTCCTCATCAATTTGGAGTGGCAATTCTGTGGGGGTTGTGAAGTCGTGGTCCACGAGATGCGAGCTTTGTTTGATCTCCATTCGGATTAGTTAGTCCTTTAAGTCGATGATTTTCCGACCATCGATACGATAGATCTAAGCCTCACTTTTTCGGAGCTTTTGGTTGCCTTTTTCCCGATTGTCCAAATATTCCCCTTTCGGCGAGCCCTTTATTCTCTGACCAACAACCATCATCAACAACCTTCATCTCTCAATTGGCAGCAATTTTGTTCCTCTTTTCTCTACGAAGAGCATTCATTAGGGCGACCCTTTGGGGACTATTGTTTCCCTTGTTCGCTTTCGAGCCCTCCGCGCTTCCGTTACCGCTACTCTTTCCTGCCTCTTCCCTTTTGCAGTGGATCGACAATTGTGTTGGCATGTACCTTTTCCAAAGGTTGTTTGAGGTAACTCGAGCTTTCTGTTTAACCGTCAAAGTGTGTTGCTTGGTCACCTCAAGGTGATAATCCTCTTTCCTTTGCTCCCCTTTATGGTTTTCAAACTCCTCCATCTGATGACACTTGTATGATGAGTCGCCCACTTGGGTTGGATACTTTGGTGACCTAGTTTCTTGATTATGCTCTTCAAAAAAATTTGTGCGGTGTGGACGACCTTTCTGACCTTTTTAACCCCACGTGGCATTGTTTCCTTTGACAAGTTTTTTTCGCCACAACCCCTCCTACCGTATTTCCTCTCCTGTTTCAACATTTGTCTCATCTCTTTCTGCCTTTGATGATGGCCTCATAGACATCTTTCACACTATGTTAAGCCGTGGGGCTTTTTTCACTAGTTAGACATACGACCGACATTGAGGCATCCCTTCTTATCTTTGTAGGAGGGATGGGTCTACTGTCAACGGCACATGTGATGCCCATGGCCTACTTGAGAAGTTGGTGCTTTACTGCCTCCACTCTTGTCTCTCCATTTTTGGTCAGGGATACTCCAATTGTCCCTAGTCTTTCGAATGGTGTCTACGCCTTCCAACGGTTCCTTTTATAGGCGGTTTATTCTATTCCTCCTCTTACTTTAGTGGATATGCCGGTTTCCTCCACCCATGTTCCAAAATCGGTTGCTCGCGTCCAAAAATCAATTTATGATAAGTTTGTTGTTGTTGTTGTTGTTGTTGTTGTTGTTGGAGTCGAGCTTCTCGAGACGCTTCCCTCCACAATCGTGCTTTCCCTCTTGCGGTGGCCTTGGTTCAAGAGCTTGGATATTAGCTACCATAATCTATCCATTCAACGTGTCACGCTTGTTGGATTCACCGTTGCCCTTAAGTTTAGGTGGCCTCCCTCGTCTAATTTTCCTTGGCTCTCTTGTTTGGTCGTTTGACCGTGTCTTTCAACCTAATGGCGTCCATTTGCTCCGTTGCTCCCATGGGGGGGGGGGAGGTGTATTTTGGCGCACGACACAATGCGACATCATTACCACTATCCCCTAACGAGTGCAAACATTTTGTTCGACATGAGGTTTCACATACTGTTTTTTCTAATCAGATTGATAATGACAACTCAATGGTGCACGTTTTACATTTGGTTACATTGTTTTGTCAAACCGTTCCTTAGGTACAATGGTCGGTCGAGCGCCTCGACATGTTGGAGTGGCCGCTCGTGATGTTTCTTAAAAAAAAGAGTGTGATTATGCACAACGAGATAATATGGATGCGTTCATTCCAATAGCGGTAAAGATATTTGGTTGTTAGGGTGTTGCTTTGGACAGGTTTCTCCTTATTAGTGGTCGGTGCTCTTTTGGTCAACGAGGGCCATATGATCCCTCCTACGTTGGTCCTTTTTGTTATCGAAAGCATTTATTTGTCGCCTACAGAGAGTGCAGTCTATTATCATCCTTCGATCAATTATTGCGGTCATGGACCGTCGGCGTGTTCCTAAACTTCCTCATTGTGGTCTCTAGGCACGAGGGACTTAGCAAGGTTGTTTTTCGTAGATATTTGGTCATGTTCAAATTTGGTAAGGTAATGTGGGTGTAAACACACTATTGTATCCTTCCTTAAATGATTGATGCTTCTTTGAGTGTCTTTTTGTTTGTATGCTAATTTACTTCGCCTTGTTTTTCATATTCGTTGCTTCCATCCGCTTTTAATTTTCCACTCTTGGCTTTGCAATCTATTTTTTTTTTGTTTCCATGTGTTCATTTGGTTTACCATCACACTTTCTTATTTAATTCTTATTAATTTAAATAGTGTTCTTAACAATATTTTGTGACCTTTGGCCAAAATAGTCGCCACCAAATTTGTGTTACTGTGGGTGGTGTAGTTTTGTAATTTGAGCAAAAATGTAAGCAAAACGTAAATAGTTTTTGTTTTTTGGCATTTTTACACATGTTAACTATTTTCTTGTCAATTTGTAACTCGAGCCTCGATTTTTTTTTGAGGAAGAAAATACCACAATATTTGTTGTCCACAACACAACAAATAATAAAAAAAAGGCAAGCCACAAACGTGAAATACGTTGTTACACATTCTTCTTTTTATGTTATTTCTATACAGGTGACAAATATTATAGAAAACAAAATATCGCAAGGTGTAAACATGAGGGATTTGCCATCAACGACAAAGTTATATGTAATAAAGGTGTAACAATGTTACAGAATGGAAGTAGAGTGGACAAGCTGCTGTAGTTGCGATGCCAGAGCAGCGCAGCTGCGATATCAGACAAGCGCAACATAGCAGCATAACAACGCAACTTAGCATAGCAACACAACTTAGCAGCATAGCAACGTAGCAAAATGTAGATTGTACTGTATAGTTCTAGAACCTAGTGTGGATAGGATGCAGTTAATGGAGAGTGTCCACGTGTACATAGTTGACCAGCTATAGCACCAGATTGTCTAGTAGGTAACTAGTTTAAATAGTGGGTGGATTTAGTAAAGAGAGACTCTTTTGCCAGTAGACTTTTGACAACGAGCAATCAATCGTGTAATCTCTTCCTAGGTGTAATTCTGTGACCTCCATTGGTACACAAAATGTCCAACTTATATGAAGCCTCTAGGATAATATTTGCACTTTTGACTTTGGCAATGAAAAAGTGCCACCCTGGCACGCAAAAACGTTGACCGACTACACCTTTGTGTAGCTTGGACTCCCTTGAGTCCGCAACAAAAAGAATCACTGAAATTGCTCACCTGGGCATTAAGTTATGGCAATTCAAAGAGAACAAATTTATACAGATTGCCTTTGGGAGAGAGGGCTTCCAAGAAAAAAAGTCTAAGTCCTAAAAACCTACTCACAACTCTTCTTGACCATTCAAATGGCAATATACTACATATTGTACCAAAAAGTACGGTAGCCGCTGTACTTTTTGTACCAAAATATACGGCACCACTCTCGGTCTACCACCTGGTAAGTAAGTCGTCGCCGTTCTGTCTTTTTTTTATCCAGTATCCAATAGGATAATGCCACGTGTCATTTTCTTTCACTTTGATGAAGTACGGCCAAAAAGTCTTCCCGGGATGCCGACACTCACGCGTGCCGTCCGCTCGGAATTCTGCGATTGATGTCGCCCGTTCGATCCAGACAGCGTGCCGAATATTGTCAACCGTTGAAATTATTTCCGTGTTGACCGTTAAATTTCAGCGGTCGTCGTCCCGTGTTGACCGTTGAAAAACCCGGCTCCTCTGTAAGTTGTCGATCGCGAATGACATTTAATTTCGTCTGTTGAAAATAACTGTCATTTCATTTATTTCGTGTGGTACAGTATTTCGTACTGTTCGTTTCGTTAGCCGTTTAAATGAATTGTATCGCCGCGTCACTATATAAATATTTATCAAATACATCACGTGTATCTATTCTTCAAGACCAATCGGATAAGGATGAAGGCAAATCGGTACTGCTGCCAATCGGGAGGTCACAGATCAAATCCTGTCTCTGGTAACCGGGAAGTCACAGGATCAAATCCTGTCTCTGGTAACCGGGAGGTCACAGGATCAAATCACAAGATCAAATCTTGTCCCTGGCAATCTATCATTTACAGGGGCTCTTTCTTCTGCTTGTCTTTTCATTTGCTTGAGGCAACCACTGCCGCCTGCCAGTTCTCAGAAACTACGACAAGTATGAGAACTGCAAGATGACCATAGACTGACTAAAAAGATAGATTATAAAATACCCTTTTTCAACACTCCCTTTATTTTCTAGTTTATCTTTTATTTCAGTCCACACTTCTCCCTACAAAATATCAATTTGGGAGTGGGAACCGGCTTGGTCATCATATCTGCAACCATTTCTCCATTAGGTCTATATTCCAAACTAATTATTTTATTCTCAACCTTCTCTCAAACATAACTCAAACGAATATCCATATGCTTTGCTTTAAAGTGATGCTTAGGGTTTGTTGCAATTGCAATCGCAGCTTGATTATCACAAAATATTTTTTGTATTCCACTCTTCATATATCCAAGTTCTTGAAGCAAAGATTTCACCCACATTAATTGTTTCACAACCGAACAAGAGGCCATATTCTCAGCCTCCATGGTGGACTGAGCTATCACCTTTGTTGCTGTTTGCTCCAACAACAAGCCCCATTCCCAACATACAATACATACCTAGAAGTACACCTCCTCATCGGAGTATCCCCATAACTGGCATCACTCCAAGTGGTGATGTCAGTATTATCCCCTCCCAAATGCAACCACAAATCTCTTGTTCCTATCAAGTATTGAATGACCTTTTTTGGCCGCTTCCCAAACTTTCTTCCTAGGATCATTCAGACTACTACTTAATACCCCCACAGTTGCTACTACATCAGGAAGAGTTTCAGTTCATAAATTAGATCAAACTACCGATAATATGTCTGTACGGAATAGTTTACATGAACTTGCTTTCCTTAGGTCCTAACTCTCTATGTAAGATCAAGACTCCCTCTTCTGAGCTCCCCTCATTTCCCTCCTTTAAGTCCATGGGAGTCGTACAACTATTTGCCTTATCCATTTGAAATTTTTCAAGCATATTCCCTATTGCTTTTTTTTGAGTTAGTCTAATTGTTTTCTTCTCTCTATCCCTTTCCATCTAAATTCTCAAAATGTACTTTGCCTCTCCCTAATCTTTCATTTTAAATCTACTCTTTAGATCTTTTTTCAACCTATTAATTTTCTCCATTGATTTACTAAAAACAAGCAAATCATCGATATAGGTAGCAATGAAAATTATACCTTCCTCATCCTCAAATTGATAGATAGAATGATCCTAACTGATTCGGATATATCCGAAACTTGTTAGAAACTCGTCGAGCTTCTTGTTCCATTGGCGTGGAGCTTGGTTTAGTCCGTAAAGGGATTTTATTAGTCTGCACACCTTACTTTCTTCTCCTTTCTCCACAAATCCTTCCAGTTGCCGCATGAAGATCTCTTCTTCTAATTCTCTGGGTAAGAAAGCGGTTTTGATGTCCATCTGGTGCACTTTTATGTCTTCCGTTGCCGCTAGACTAAGTAGAATCCGGACGGAGGGAAATATAACAACCGGAGCAAAGGTCTCCTCATAATCGATTCCCTCGTTCTCTGTGAACCCCTTAGCCACTAGTCTGGCCTTATATCGCTCCATAGTGTTATCTTGATTGAGTTGCAACTTAAATACCCACTTGCATCCTATCAGCTTTTTTTTCTGGAGGACAATCCACCAACGCCCATGTATTTGCTTCCATAATGAAAGCCATCTCATCATTAATGGCTGTCACCCATCTATTACTTTTCAGACTATTAATTGCCTCCGAGTAAGACTGGGGTTCGCTCAAATGTAACAGCTTAGTTACCTTGTTGTTCACTTGTCAGGGTTCGCTCAAATGTGACAGCTTAGTTACCTTGTTGTTCACTTGTCTCTCTTGAAGTCTCTTGCTGCTTCTCCTTCCTTCTTCAAACACCGACGCTGGAATGGAGGGTAATCTTGGATTTCTCCAATTAGCTTCAACTTCTCCCCTATCCGTGGAGTTCATCTCTGGACCTTCATCGTCCATTTCCAGCCTTTCCTCGTTATGAGCCGGAAGCTGTGACTCCAAGAGAGGGTCACTCTTCGTCAAATTTCTCTCTTCCTCTGCAAAGTCAGGCTGAACCGGAGTTCGGTTAGAAGAATCTGAATCTAACTCATTTTTGGTTTCAATTCTAATTCTAACCGGTTTAGTGTATTTGAAAGGATCTATGGACTTTCCTTCATCCATGACTACCAAGTGTTTTACTAGAATTATGTCTTCTCTTCCGAGATCATAAACTCTATATCCATTTACATTTTCATAATATCCAAGTTAGTATCTTGACTTTCCTCTTGCATCTAACTTCCAATCAGATTTTTATTTGTTTAAACTAAACACTTGACTTCTGAACACCTTTAAGTGCGAAATATTAGGTTTTCTCCCGGTCCATCTTTCATATGATGTTTGTCCTTGTACCGCCGAGGTAAGGACTCTAATTTTGAGATAGTTAGCACAATTCATAGCTTATGATTAAAAACATTTTTTTTTATCTTTTTACCAAACAACATACTACGAGCACTATCACTCAATGTTCGATTTAGTCTCTCTGCTACACCATTTTGTTTTAGGTTCTTAGGAACAGTCTTTTGGTGTTGAACCCCTTGTTCTTTCAAAAAATCCTCAAACTCATTAGAAATATATTCCCCCCCATTATCACTCCTCATTCTCTTTATAGTTGTCTCGTGAAGCTTTTCACTCCATGCTTTATACTCTTTAAAATAAGCCGAAGCCTCAGATTTGTTTTTCAAGAAGTATACATTAGAGTATCTAGACTAATCATCAATGATAGACAACATAAATCTTTTCCCTCCGACTGATGGTACTTTGGCCGGTCCCCATATGTCTGTATGAACTAGATCTAAGATCTTTTCACTCTTATATGTTACGGCTTTTGGAAAAGGCAACTTGTGGGCCTTTCCTTGAGCACATCCACTACAATCATCCAAAGTCTCATTGTCTCCAAAATGTATTCCCTCAACTACACCCATTTTGTTCATTTCCTTCAATCTATCTAGATGCACATGTCCCAATCTTTTATGCCACATCATTAAATCACTTACACCTACATAGTAAACTCCCGTCTTTCTATTACTCAAATCTAACCTAAACATTCCTTGGATACCTTTTTCAGCTTTGAAGTACACTTCATTCTCATAACTAGCAGCAAAGACTCATTTCTTGGTACTCGTCTCAAAACCCTTATCATCTAAGACCGACGTAGAGATAAGATTCTTGTTCAACTATGGAATAAGAAGAACATCAGAGAAAGTGACCATAAATGTCTTACCATCAACCAATGTTCTCAGATCTAGTCATCCCACTGAATTAGTGGTCACTATTCTCCCATCCCTATACTCTATCTCTATAGTGGGGATCTTTCTCATCTTGGTAAACAATGTTTTTTCTCTACACATATTCATTGAGGCTCCTGAAATCCATCATTCTTCAGGAGCTTGTCTTACTCCACCGAAAGCAGACTTTTGCCTCTTTGGAATCTCCGGCTCACCTTTCACCTCCAGCACCTCGTTGAAGAGGAGTTTTCTATCGTCCTCACCGAAATCCTCTCTGATGACTTATGTTGCCACAAATGCCTTCTTTTTCCATGCGGCTGGTTTTCCCACCTGTTCCACCTTCAATCTCAGCTTTGTCAATTTAGTACATTCCGCCATGTAATGTCCCGGCTTCTTACAAAAGTGACAAAGCCCTTTCGGAGGCCTTGGTCCATATTCGTAAAATTGATTTCCTCTTTCTCCTCCACCAAAGTTTCCAGAAGGTTTCTTGGAATCCTTATCCCCCCAATTAGTCCCATAGGGTGACTATAAATGTCTTACCATCAACTAAGTCTCTCAGATCCACTGATCCCACTAAATTAGTGGTCACTATTCTCCCATCCCCATTCTCTATCTCTACAGTGGGGATCTTTCTCATCTTGGTAAACAATGGTTTTTCTCTACACATATGCAGAGAGGCTTCTGAATCAATAATCCATCCTTCTTCAAGAGCTTCTCTTACTCCACCGAAAGCACACTTCTGCCTCCTTCGAATCTCCGGCTCACCTTTCACCTCCGGCACCTCGTTGAAGAGGAGTTTTCCATCGTCCTCATCGGAATCCTCTCTGATGACTTATGTTGCCACAAATGCTTTCTTTTTCCATGCGGCTGGTTTTCCGACCTGTTCCTCTTTCAATCTCTGCTTTGTCAATTTAGTACACTCCGCCATGTAATATCCCGATTTTTTACAAACTTGACAAAGCCCCTTCAGAAGCATCGATCCAGATTCGTCCGATTGATTTCCTCTTCCTCCTCCACCAAAGTTTCCATAAGGTTTCTTGGAATCCTTATCCCCCCAATTAGTTCTAGCAGCCTATTCCTGAACACTCTTTCCTCCTCTCCGAATCTCTATCGTGCTTTTCCGAACAAAAATCATTCCCGCAACGGAGTTCCGGATCCATCGATGATCTGGCGAGTCATGAACCCTGTTAACTGCAATTCTGTGTCCTCCATTGGACCACAGAATACAGGAAACCTCTAGATAGTATTTAACTAACCCACTTTAAGCCACAACCACTGCTGCCCAATGACCATTCCGGGATTTCGGCGATAATGTGCGCCGTTAGATTTGACGTGAAATTCAATCTCGGCCGTAATAAATACTTGCGCGATATTTGTTTCGCTTTCGAAACAAAATGCGCGATATCCATTT